>CAVNYN010286390.1:0-35750 GCA_963692815.1 Nyctanthes arbor-tristis | reverse complement strand
ATTGACCCAAAGTTTAGCCAATCTCAAACCCGTTCATCGCCCTTGTTCCATCGAGCATAGCCTCAGTGAACCCCATCATCGCGACCTCCTCGGCTCCATTGAGCCTCGAACCGCAACCACCCACCCGCATCACAAACCCCTTCGAATCAGATGTGTGCTCTTCCGGTCTCCTCTTGTCGCCCAACCCACCACCACATCGTGTCCCATACCCGAGCGCCTAAGCCCCAAATCTCTCGAATCTCCGACCGCTACTCCGCGCCACAAACCCATCGACCACTCGGCTTCCTCACACCCAACCGTGCACCACACCCGAGCCACTCCAAGAACCCAACCGGCGACCCCCCTCTTCATCGCTCGAACCTCCACCGGCCGTCGAACCCGCGCCACCTCGACCCCTGCCCCTCGACCGAACCCAGACGCCCCTCCCTCCCTCTGACTGTCGAATTCTGGGTTACAGATTGGGACTTGTGGGTGAAAATGAGTCCAATTTTGCATCCCAGGTCCCCACGTTTTGATATGTGTCGTGTTAGCCCTAGAGTTTGGTTGATGTTTTAATTAAGTCTTAAATTTTTTAATTTAGCCGAGTTCAGTCCCTTCAGTTTTAAAAGAGTTTAAGTTGGACTAACATCTTTAGGTCCAGTCAATTTTAATCCCGTGGTTTTCAAAATACTCCGTTTCAGTCCCCAAAGTTTCAATTTCATCCATCATAATCCTTCAGTTTTGAAACCCTCTATTCTAGCACCAAACATTTTAGAAAATTATACTCTACCCCAAAACTTTTATAAATTCACATTTAAAATTCAAATTTTTATTTAATTTCAAAATTTCTAACTTAAACTATTAAATTTTGTAGACGAGGCGCGAGAGTAATTAATCAATTTCAAGACTTCTGCTCAAACTTGAAAAAGCTCATTTGAGGTAGTTCTTCTTTTAGAAAAGCTATTTATTAAAAACGTGCGCATTATTAGTTAACTTATATGGTAATTATGTGCATTAAACTGCGATTATGAGAAGTATGAGATATACATGAGATTATTTATGAAGAATGAGAATATTTGCTAGCATGAGAACTTGCATATTAAATGCATGAGAACGTGCATCTTGAATGTACGACATTATCTGAGAACTGAGATTCTATCCTTTTTGAGAACTTAATTGCATGTTTATATGTGATGTTGCTGTCTAAGTTGACTTTTATATGCGCTGAACCTACTGAGTATTTCTATAAAATACTCACCCCTTTCATAATTTGATAATTTTCAGATCCTGGAGCCGGAGGCGCGTATGATGGTGGATATTGATTAAAGAATAGACTTTTATTAATTTCAGCAATTTTTTTTTAAGATCAAGTCTTTGTTTCATTTGATTTGGGAATTTTTTTATAAAGAACAGATTTTATTATTTATCGAAATAAGAATTTCCACACTTTACCGTTAGTTTTTAGCAGCCAAATTGTTTGAAAAGTTATTTTGAAAAGTTTTAACTAACGTTCCGGGTATTCAGAGCTCGGGGCGTTGCTGTGGCAGTGAGCACCAAGATGTTTGAGGCCGGCTTTCATGTTCCGCTTCCGTGACCTATTAATAGGCTGTTGAGGTCCTAGGGAATTGCCCCCTCTCAAATTACTCTGGTGAACTGGAGGATCGTCATTGGGGTTCTTGCTCTATGGCAACACAAATGATGGAGATATCTAAGTCCGAAGGACTTTAACTCGTACTATGTGCTATGGGCCTCGCCCTCCGGGAGAAAGTGGTTTCAAATAGAAGCATGATCTGAGGCTAGGACCTTAAATCTCTGGGGAAACCTGGTAAAAAGAGTGTCTGAATCCGGCCCTGGTTGGAAAGAGAGTTGTTTTTAGGTTGGGGACGAATGGAGGAGCTAGCTGAGTCCAGACAACAAGGACATGAGCATCCCCACGAGGTATATGGAACCTAGTAAACATATTTTTTATAGAACTTCTTCCGCAAGCTGACAGACTGAAACTTAATTGTATTTCTTTTTTTGTTAGGTATTGAGCCAGGTCGAGCATTATCTCTACTGTTTAGGAAGTGAGCAGAGCTCGTAGCCCAAGTAACGGACATCACCGCCACATCATAGATCTAACGGATGAGGATTTTCTAATAAGCACTAGTCTGTCTATACCCCAGACTGAGCACATCTCTGGGAGCCCGAGTAACTGTACGCTGTTTTCTTAGCGCATTAATGGCCTACTTTTTGAATATTTTATAGTGCTCTGATACTTGCTCATTTCCAAAGAAGAAGTAGCTTTCTAAGGGCCAAAGATGGGCTATTCAAAATGCTGACATGAAGAGAGCTGGGTGGGAGAAAAGGAAAGCAGTGCATGATAAAGCCTAGGAGATGAGGATTACCGAGCAACTCACTAAGGCTTTGCTGAGGCAAGAGGAGAAAAAGAAAAGATAGGATAAGGCAGCCAGTAAAAGGCCTATGATAGCTGATGATGCAGTTGCCTCAAAGCGATTTGGCAAAAGGTAGTTGGCCATTTGGGAACCCATTGCTCATCCTCTCCCCGCTGCTCCTACGCCTGTTGCACCCCACAATTAGCGAGCTGCTAAGGGACCCATCAGCTGGAGTCCCATCAGCTGTAAATGAAAAGATTTCCCACATGTGTTCCCATGTTGTTGTCCAGTTTGCTTGCTCGCTAGGTCGCGGCGTTATGTCTAGGTGCTACTGGGTCATTGTCTTGGTACGTAGAAGCCCTGGACTGCAGGAGCACTGGAATAGATATTTGCCCTCAATGTTGCTGAATCAGGTCTCTAGGTCTTCTGGTCGTTAGTCGCCAGGTCATTGGGTTAGGTGAGGCGCTTAAGGCCTGCTTCCAAGTATACCTATTGACCTTTGTTGACCTTTAACCTTTGCTGACTTTTACAACCTGGTGGCTATATGTTTCATCTTAGTTGACTGATAAAACTCAAAATTATTTTAGGTAATAACATTTTTAGAAAGTGTATGAAATATTTCTTTGTGCATTATCTAACACGAGTGATTGGACACGATTTATGATCCACATTTGAGATGAATGACATCTCATATTGTATTATTAGAGTAATTGTTTATCCTTGAAAAAATAAAGGGAGTGATTCTTGAAGGGGTTCAAGAAGCCACAAAAAGAAATTGATTGGCTAGATTTGCCAGTGGATATACTTCATTTGATGAGATGTAAAGTAGTAATAGGAATATGGTTCCTAAAAACACATTAGCTCCGCGTAGACAGGGTAGGGGAATTCATCTACTTAAGGATATGATCATATAGTTTTCAATATTAGATTGATAACTAAAAGTGATAAACCTGCAATATGCATAAAATAAAAGTCAAAGTGTTGACTTAGAATGTTGACTTAGAAGGTAAGACTTAATGCTATAGAATTCAAATTGAGCTCCTTGTATTACAGCCAAAGTATGGACTTTTGTTAACTTACAAGTATGGATAAGATCCGTATGTTGCAAACAGGTTTATAATTAAGAGGTTAACATGGAGGTTAATGCTCCAGTTAAAAAGGCAAGATTGGTAGTGGATGTTAAAATCAAAGACAAAAGTTGACTTTGATAGAACTTTCTTATCTATAATCATATATATTAACTTTGAATTCTTATTGCTAAAGTAGCATATTTGACAAATGGATGTCAAAGTTATATTCGTCTATGGGAATATTAGCAAGGATGTATATGATACTCTTTGAGATTTTGGATCTATAAAATCAAATTGAACATTAATCAAATCTTAGATGAGCTGAAACTTTCATTTTGATGAGATAATCGAGGTGTCTGATTTTATGAAGAATGAAGAGGAACAGTGTGTACGAGAAGTTAGTGGGAGTCAGATTGTGTTCATAATATTGTATAAGGTACATATTATTGAAACACAATATCTCTATATATAAATAGAAAATCCAAAGCTTTTCTCCATATAGAATTTGGGAGAGGTAGTATGCATCTTTAGGATGTAGATCTATGGAGATAGATCTAAAAGTATGCTTGGCCTACTAAAATCCATGTACATGGATAAAATCTTAAGAAGATTTTGTATGAAAAAGAGTCTATGTGAGGACTCTGTCTCATAGGAATGGGGTCACTTTCTCAAAAGAAGTGTTATAAAACACAAGTGGGGAAAAATTGCATAGATAAAATTTTTTATGTTATTACAATAGAATATATCTAGTATGCAATGCTATGTACTGGACCGAATGTTTCAGATGTTTTGAGGGTCAAAAGCATATTCCAGGTGGATTTTGTTGGAAAACGTCTTATAACGGTCATTAATATTCTTAAATGCTTGAGAAGCACTTGAAGATATGTTTTTGGATTTTGGAGAAAATAAACTAAGAGTTCATGAATTTTATTGGTGTTAGTTCTCAGTTTGAAAAGACTAAAGAAATATCTCAATCTGGAAAGTATTTACTCATAATAGTAGTGTGATTAATTGGAAAGAGTTCCAGATACATACAATTGCGGATTTAGATATTAAGCCTTATACATAGCTACTTTGAAAGTATTAAATGAAGCGGTTTAGATCGTATAATTCATATCTGAATTTAAATTTGTTCCTAACATTGTTAATCCAATAGAGATTGTGATAACAGTAGAGCCATTGCACAAGCGAAGGAAATTTGGGTCTTATCAGCGATCTAAGTACGTTTTGAGGCAGTACATCTTTTGGGAATAGATGATATAATGCGACAGAGAGATTGAACGAATCCATCTAAACATATATATAAGAGATCTTATGACAAAGTTATTGTCATAGTATGATGATCATGATAAATCTATGTGTATTAGATACAATAGATGTTGGATCTATTTTTATGGGATTCTAGTGTTGTAATCTTTGTTGGACATTGATGTGCATAAACATCTATTAACTGTTCTATTTAAATGGCAGATCTATGATTGAGATAAAAGTTTTCTTATAAAATAATAGAATCTGTAGAATAAGATTATAGTAACTTATTAATCACTAGGAGTTGTGATTGTGAGATGTAAGTTATATACTTATTCTTAAATTATCTCTGGTCGATGTAATAATGAGATATGAATATCATTATTGCGGATAGACTAGCATGTGTCACATTTCTTTCTTATGAAGAAAGTAACTGATCTCACGAGTTAGAATGTAGGGACATCTGAATGGACACATGGATGCATTGTTAGTCGAACATGTATTGGATGACTCACCATTGGACACATGGTGAATTATCCAAGCGTCAATGCTTGATCTCTAATGGATGCTTGTGGATTTGGTCTTTTGACTTGAGGGTACCATAGAATCTTATGTAATGATTGTTATACTTAGTTGAACATTTGATTAGACTATAGCCACGAGTTATCAGGAAAGTGTCGTACAGGTATAATGAAAATTGAATGAAGGTTGTGAGTATCTAAGTTGAGGTTTCATTACTCCTGGATAATGGGAGATTATAACTTGCTTTTTGCCTAATATATATATTCCTCAACTGGGGTGAAGTTATGGGTTGAAAAGGTTTTATCATAACTTGGTTTGATCAACAAAGAGTTAAGGTGAATAACATAATTGGTTGTTATGAGATTGATGCGTTTCCATATCTCTTAACCGGTTGGGTTATATTGATGAAGGAATTATATTTCTACAGTAACCGTGCATATAAAGGCTTGTTATACCACATGAAATTCTCATCATATGGGTTGCCTTGACACATTGCTAGATGTCAATCTTGGACAACGACGTGAACTGATCGATCTGAGCGAATCGATGATAAATTAAAATAGAGATTTTGATTTATCTTATTCTAATTGGATTAAAATAACAGTATCACGATGTTTGCTATGGTAAGTAGGAGCATAATGGGTCACACACAAAGGTAGGAGTTGATGATTTGGAATGGACCTTGTCCAAGTGGGAGATTGTTGGAATTGATGTCCAACGTCCAACTAGTTGGACCGGGTTTAATTGGGCCAAATTAATTAATGAGATTAATTAATTGGACAGCTCAGTTGCAGGGTAGAAGCTCAAATATGTTTAGGTCTTTGCAGTCTACAACTATAAATAGGCGTCTTGTGTTTGGGGTTTGAAAGAGAGATTGTAGGAGAAAATACGTATAATGAATTTTATACAATATGATCATGGATATTCTATCAATTTCTTGCTAGCATATGAAATTAATAGAACCCTAAATATACTCCCATAAATCTGCCTCGAATTGCTCGTTGTCATGAAGTTCCAAATCCATTATTGCCTGTGGATAAATGTTAGAGGATGGACAATTAGACATGTGTGATGATGAGCATTGCTCCAATGGCCAATCAGGATTTGCAATTCACGACGTTCATCAAAGAGGTATTTTCTATCACGAATTCTTCTGAAGTACATGGTCGATATTAGGCATAGGACATGGATGTTTATTTAATTTCCACTGTGCATATATTATTCAATTCCTAGCAACCTTTACAACGATTTGGAAAGAGACATAATTTCCCTTGCCCTTCCCAAAGAGGAAATTAGAGGATTGACACAATTTTTGATGGATCAGTTAATTTTACACTTTGTTTAATACTTTATTGCAATTATACCATTTTCTAATATACCCTATCTTTTCTTTTATTTTAATTATCTTATAAAATAAATATCTTATTTATTTATAATATTTCTTATATTTAGTATTTAATTATTTGTAGATTATATTTGTAGGTACAATTCTACATCCCATCTAAACCTTGGAGCTGGCACCTCTCTTTTTTCGCTACCACAAACACCACTCTATCTGCCTCCACCACAACCCCCACTGCTAGTCTACTGCCACCATCATCCGTCCGCATCTCCCGCTACCATTACCATTCGGTTACCCATCCATCTACCAATACTTTGCTTCAACATCACCACTTGATCGCCTCCACTCCGCAGCTATTTTATCTCTTCTCTCGCCAGATCTCACCACAACCCACTACCACCTTTCGCAATTCACACCTGCACTGATAGAGGCATGAGTGGTGCAAATTTTCGCAAACTTGGGCTTCGCAATTTTTTAGTTTTACTTTCCTTTTACTTTTTCTAGATTCTTTATTTATTTTTTGTTACCACGTTTTTCACCATTTGTGTTTCAAGTGATTCTTGGGTTTCTTGGTGTTTTTTATGTTTCTTTAGTGGGTTTTGTGCATAGCAGCGTAATTTTTTTAAACTCTTTGTTTTGCTACGATGCCATTTTTGTCACTACTTTTTTTTCAATCATGTTACTTTTTCTTTTCCTTTTTTTTTTTTTTGGAGGGGGGAGGGGCGGGGGGATTGATACCTTGAGACATGTTTCCATGGCAGTAGTGTTTTAACACTGAAAAACATTGTTAACGTATGTTTTTATGTGTTACTATTTGTTACCACAATGTTTTCGTAAGTAACAGTACTAATTAACACTGCCTTTTTGGTGTGTGGATTTTTAGTGTTAACATCTATATTTTTTGGATGTTTATCATTTTTCCCAATTTTTACCATTTTTTTCCGTGTTACCATGTTTTTATTCAAGTCATTTGGTGCCAAGCGGGGGGGGGGGGGAGGCGGTTGGTGGTGCTTGGCAGCATTATGTTTTTGTTTATTCGATGTTATAAAATTCAAATTGGCAATCTATATATTAATAATAAGAGAAGCCAAGCATGATTTTTCCCACCACTGGTCTGGCGTTATAAGATTAATATTGATGTTACTTATAACGTAGTTTTTTGTTTTTTGTTTTTTAATCTATCTCTGACTACGTTGGTTATCTTCTCATCAAAATTTGAATCGAAGATCTAAATATTTTTTTTATCCATTCTTCATATAGCAATGTTAAATTGTCCTTTATTCTTGTCTATTATATATATATATATATATATCATCCCTTGATTTTTTTCGCATTCCATCGAGTTTTGAATAAAATATCTGTTTGCAATTTTTTATCCAATTAAGTAGATCGGTCTATATTATCTTTCTTATCTTTTTTTTATATTTTGATTATTCTTTCATGCTCCAGTCATCAATTTCATTGCCTTTAAAATTTACGGTTTTGATCGAGTATGACATTTGCGGTGCTGTGTTGTTAGTGGATCTTCAAGTTCTATTAGTCTTGATGGAATACAATACTGAATTAGAGCTTTCCGAAGTATCAAAATTTTGTTTCAAAGTGCTTCAACGGGAAAATGCTGATTTTTGTACATAGATTAATGGTTTTGAATCTAACTTTTGCGTACATGTTATTGGTAAGCTTCCTTGTAATTTTACCATGAGTTTTGCTAATCCTTAACAAGGAAATCATTTTTCAATATAAATTCTAGTATATTTTTGTAGGATGTTACAACAAAATGATATCCCAATTGACACATTTGGCATTCAAGGATTTCCAACCATGTATTTCCAATCTGATGGTAATATGCAACCTTGATTCCTTGATTATTTTTTTGACATTCGTTGCTCTCTCCATGATAGGCTATTCTTCTCTATAGGAGCAAATTATAGTTTTGTCAAATAAGTAGATGAAAACATAGCTTGCGTATTATAACAGCACAAGAAGTATGACGTTGTGTGGCTAACCATTTGATCTATATAGAATTGAGTTATCAGCAATCTTCATATACTTTCTAATTTAGTAATCAATTTTTATGGGTTAACATTTGAATCTCTCAAATTTATTTTACTCCATGTGAAAAAAGGGTACTCCATAAAGTTATTGATTTTGGAATAAAAATGAGAAAAACCTGTTAAAAAGCTTAATTATAAACAAGAACAGTAGAAAATCTACAAACAAGAAGCTTTTGATCTCATGTGTATTAAAAAAATTAAAATGTACATTTGGATGGAATATTTTGGTCAAGAGCGGCACTTGAGAAGGTTCCAATGGGTACAACTTAGAACAGAGAACGAGAGTTGGAATTTTCTCTTTCTATTCTGTATTTCCTGCAAAATGTATTTCAATGGTTAACCATCTGGTTGTTGGTTTAGTGTTTATTTCAGTGGTTATCTATCTATTTTTTAAGAAATAGAGGATTGAGATTCAGCACTTCGTCACTCTATATGTTAAAATTTAACAAAGTCAGTCATATTTTGATCTTTTCCTAAATATTGATGATTTGATGCAATATTATTTTTCTCTTGAAAGACAAAGAAATCAATAAAGCTTTAGTAGACTTCTCAATGCCCAGTTTCTTGAACACTATCTTGTCACTAGGCTATTTCTGTTGCCACCGTCTGAAGAAGAAACTCCTTTAAAGAAACAGCAAAAACTCCTTTCTCATTGCAGTGGGTGGGTCATAGGTACATTTTTACGTGAGTTGCAAACGATGAAGGAAAAGAGCTTATAAATACAAAGAATTGTTTATAAGTTTGCACAACTTAATTGTGGCACTTATAATAGAAAAATGCATTTCATTTTGCATCAAGTATATTAATGGAAGAGAACATTTTAGCCATGGGAAAGCATTCTAAAGTCTAAAGATCACAAGCACTAATGAAGGATATTTGGTTTAAATTATATAGGGAAATAGTATTAGACGGGAGATAAATTGAATCCGTGATGTGTGGATTTTTTTAGCATTTCTTATTTTCAGAATATGTATGTGGCTTCTTGCACTTCTTAATCTAACTTCAAATTGAAAGTCACATTAGCATATTTTCTATAACAAAATGGTTTCAAAGTTGTAAACTCATTGTTACATCTTCCTATAAACAGACTGATAGAAATTTTGTGAATTGGTCAATTGTATATGTTAGATAATGAAAAAAATAATATCTATTTTCCATTAAAGTTGAAAATTTTCATTACTAGTCCTTAGAAATTTACAAACATAGAGGACACTCAAGATGAATCAAAGTCTTCTACTTTTCTAATTTTGTTGAAAATTTTGGATATGCTTCTTTGGGTTCTAAAGGAGGAGTTTTGGGAAATGGAGAAATAGTTGGTGATGTTCCCAATTCTTGGGTTATTGTACTTGCTCCAACTTCTTCTATATTTGTAGTCAATCTATTTATGCTAATGTGATATATTGTATAAATACTCTAAGGTTCTCATGAGTTGATTTCATTAGTCTCTGCAATAGTTTTGTTTTAAATTTAAATATTAAAAATACTGAAATACAATATTTTACTTATTTCATGCACTGTTGTCAGTTGATTATTTATAATATAACAAAAGTAATTTCATGACTTTATTTTAAAATATATTTTACTTATAAAACAGCAGTTAGTTTCACTCCCATCCCTGTTGTTGATGCCAGATTTAGCTGTCGACTCAACAAACAAAATTTGTATTCACGGGAGATTCGTATTTGAATCGGTATAAGCAGTAAATGTAAAAAGGTAAGGAATATTTGTAATAAATGGAAGACTATAAATGTCTTGAAGATAAGAAGAATGAGATTTGGGTGTCGAACCCCTTTTCAGTTCTGTTTGCCTCTATTTATAGTGTACATATACCCCTTGTTTGGGTATAATGATTACAAGCATTTAATGTGGCCCCACATGGGTGATGCAAGGGTCTAATCGACAGAGATTAGACATTCACTTTTTGACTATCAGTTATCTGAACCAAGCATGGGGCAACTAGCCTCTATACTTCATTTAATGCTGGAGTCCCATTAGCTGTAACTGATAAGGTTCCTCACAAGGGTTCCCAAGCTACTACTGAGTTGGGATGCTTATTAGAATTGTTAGGCCGTGGCTTTTGGTTGAGGCAACTGCGAGCTCGCTAGTGAGGAGCCTGTATGTCCTAAGCCACGGGAGAGAGAGAACAAAGCTTTATCCTTCTGGTCGCTAATTCAGGCCTCTAGATCTATTGGTTGCTAGATTGCTAGGTCACTGGTTAGGCGAGGCACCTAGGGGTTGCTTCTAGGACTATTGACCTCAATTGACCTTTGATCTTTGTTGATCCTCAATGACCTGGTGGTTACGAAATGCCCCCTCAAGGTCGCTACTCATTGAGCTCAAGGTTAGCGGCCTTGAAGATTTGCTGGTGGTTATCTTTAGACTTTTTGCCATCTAAAATGCGATCTTTGAATTTCAAAATAATTTTGCCTCAACGTGGCCTCTGTTTAGTGGAGTGGCATGTTGTAGTGAACTTGCAGGCAATAATCATTAAATTGATTTATGCCTTTTCACTTCCCAAGGAAACACGCGGGCTATCACGTTGTATTTTCTCTCCCTTATTTAAACCCTTTTCTTCACTCTTGTCTCCCCTTTCGTATTCTATTTATCTGGCTAAGAGTTTCTTCTGCCTCAACACTACTCTCTGCTCAAAAGCATTCACAAATTCTTTGTTTTTCAAGGTAATCTTTCTTTATCATTTCTAAGTCCCTTGGAATGACAAGCGAAAAAGAGGAGCTTTCCCAGGCAAATGTCAAATGCTCTGGCAGGGAGGAAGTGGAGCCTGAGATCCGGGCCGACTGGGCAGAGAATAAGAGGCAGAGGCAAGTTCAAGTGGACGGCCTCCGGCGGTTGCGACCACAGAAGAAGATTTACAATGGGCAGCTACGGATATTCCCTCACATGTGGTGGAGGAGAATTTGCGCGCTATCTATCGCTGTTGTAATGTGCCAGATGATGTGGCATTCTAGGTCCCTCATGAGGGGGAAAAATCCCACAATCCTCCAAGGGAATGTGTGCCCGTGAACACGAAAATGTTTGATGCCAGGTTCAGAGTTTCTCCTCCCAGACTTATGACTAGGCTGTTGCAGTATTGGGGGTCACCCCCTCTCAGATCCTGCTAACTGGATGGAAGACCAAAATAAAGGTCTTTGCCTTTTGGCAGTGCAAGGGCCTAGGGTATCCAAGCACTGAGGATTTAGACCCTTACTACTTGTTGAAATGCTTACCTCTAGAGGGTAGGGTTGGTATTAAGTGGTAGCTCACCCAAAATTAGGAGGCCAACGCCATTGGGGACTTGGTGAAAGGGATCTGGGAGTCGGTCTCTGATTGGAAAGAGAGTTGGTTCTAGGTATGAGGCAATTAGAGGACCCTGCCGAGCCCTGATCATCAAGATATGAGTATGGGTGACGAGCTATGTGAAAGCCAGTAAGTGGCTATCAATAAATGTTTCTTTGGAGCTGCTTAGCTACTCTTTAAATTTTTCCTTACTTAAGAAGCGAGCTGAAGAGGTCACTGGTTTAGACAAAGAAGCTCGCCAGGCTAGGGACCTTACCAGTGAGGATTCTTTGATTGACGTCGGGCTATCGGCACCTAGGTCAGAGCGTTGCACCAGCATCCCTCCTCCCAATAAGTAGAAATTATGTGACGGACCTACTTGCACTTGCTTGGAGGCTTAACACCAGTATTTTTTCTTCTATTTTTAGGCAAAAAGATTTGCCAAGAAAGAACACAGGAAATGAGGTCAGTTGAGGAAGTCACTACCACGCTAGAGAAAAAAGAACAAATGAAATGCCAGTGAGAGAAAACCACGGGCAAGAAGGTCGGTCCTTAGTTTGGCTATAAAGTCTACTAGAGCTTGTTCTTTAATGGCGGTTCTTGGTTTGTAGTTAATGTCATACTAACTGAGTTCTATCGACCACTTG
This sequence comes from Nyctanthes arbor-tristis, assembly GCA_963692815.1. Taxonomy (NCBI): domain Eukaryota; kingdom Viridiplantae; phylum Streptophyta; class Magnoliopsida; order Lamiales; family Oleaceae; genus Nyctanthes; species Nyctanthes arbor-tristis. The sequence goes on along the minus strand of CAVNYN010286390.1, from coordinate 23,240 downwards.
ACTAAGCAACCTGATCGGTCGGGTTTTTGTAGAACCTGCCTTAAAGGGGCACTTGTCAAGACATCGATTGTGTGTTCAAGGAAGAAAGGCTGGAGTTTCTTGGAAGTGATTGCAAGAGCGTACGCAAGCTTTTCCATGGGAGGGTATTTGAGCTCCGCAACATGCAAAGCCTGGCTCACATTTTAGATTGGGAGCTGAGTCGGTCCTTCCGTTCTGACCAAGACTGCACTAATTGACGATTCGAGGACAACCAGACATAGGGACAATGTTTCCCCTGGCAAACCTAGTAAAGGTTTGGATAGTAGAAGAGGAGAAGAAAAGTGTTCCTTCATCTTAGTAAATGTGACCTGACACACTTCCATCCATGCAAACACTTTTGACTTCTTGATGGCCTCAAAGAATGGTTTGTATTTGTCTAAAGATTGTGACATGAAACATCTTAGCACTGTGACCCATCTTGTGAGGCACTGAAACTCCTTTATTGATTTAAGAGGCTCCATATCATGAATTTCCTTTACTTTTTCTGGGTTCACCTCGATTCCCCTCGGATTAACTATATATCCTAAAAAGTTTCCAGAAGTTACTCTGAAGGAACGCTTCTTGGGGTTAAGTTTATCCAGTAACTTCTAAGGATTTGGAACGTTCTCGAAAGGTCCTCAATGTGTTGCTCTACTTGAATGCTTTTGACGAGCATGTCGTCGATGTAAACCTCTAGAGTCTTGCTTAGCTGGCTCTTGAACATAGAATTTACCAACCGTTGGTAAGTTGCTTTAGCATTTTTCAATCTGAACAATATCATCTTGTAACAATAGAGCCCTCAGTCTATTATGAACAAGGTGTGCTCCTCATCTCTCGGGTGTATAGGGATTTGGTGGTAACCAAATTAAGTGTCCATGAAGCTTAACAGCTCGTGACCGGCTGTGGCATCAGCCATCTGGTCGATTTTGGGCAAGGGAAAGCTGTCTTTGGGACATGCTTTGTTTAAGTCCGTACCTTTCACCGTTGAGAGGTCATCTTTTTTGTTTAATGGGCTTGGCCGTAGGATCGATATTGAGCATGTGGCAGGCATGCTTTGGATCAATCCCCTCCATATCCTCATGGACCCATGCAAAGATATCCAGATTCTATTTCAAGAATTGCAATTGGACGAGCAGGGTCCTCATCGGTTCCTTTAGCACTATAGAAATTCTGAGTTCAACCTCTAGTCTTGTGTCACACAGCTTTATGATCTCAAGCTCGTTGCCTGGGTAGGCTTGTGCTCCGATGTCGATAGCCCTTGGATCAAAGGTATGAATTTCCAGGATGGGTATTATACAAGTGACACGTTTCGGGATGGATCTAGGGGAGGTGGGCTGGACACCATGTACGATGGCAGTCCCTTAGCTAGTGAAGAACCCCATGGTGAGGTAGAATATAGAAGTCATTAATTGGGCATCCCAATATGGCATTGTATCCAGATGGTGAGTCCACAATGAAGAACTCCTCGAGAATTTTTTGTTGTACGGGGCTCGTCCCTAATTCAACAGGGAGTGTGACCTGATACTTGGCCTCTACTTAATCTATGGTGAAGCCTTGAACTCTAGCTCCAGAAGGCCTGATGGCCCTTGGGTCGATCTTCATTTGTTGGAAGGCATTCAAATAAATAACATTCACGGTGCTGTCGCTGTCTACAAGGTCTTGTGGATCTTAACATCTGTGACTAAGATGATAATAGTTAGGGCGCTCACATGGGGGTTTAATGGTCTGTGGGCATCTGTGTTGTGTAGGGAGAAAGGGCTTACTCGGGAGCCGTGAACGACGCTCTTCCGATCTCACGCTCAGGTGAGTGATAGCAAATCTGGGTGTTACTCATGGGACCTCGCCTCTGTCTGTTAGAACCCTCTATGTCAAGCTTTCCAACTGCTAAGCTTGCGGACCTCGATTGGTTCTGTGGAGGTCGGCTTCATGGTCTACCAGGGGACGAACTTGCGTGTCCAGCCTTTGGTGATTTGCTAGTATCCCCGTCCAATCAGCCGCTCGATCTTACACTTTCTGTACCGGCAGTCGTTCGTGCTGTGCCCGATGGCGTGGTGATATCTGCAGCATTTTGATTGGTCCACGTTTCTCGTCTGCCTTTTTACGAGCTTTAATTGAGCAACATTGGGTCGCCCCTCAAGAGGTCAAAGGTATATTCTACGGATACATTGAGGACGGCTCTTGGTCCTCCCTCCAGCTAGAAGATTCTTTGCTGAGGTTGCTTGGTCATTTCTTAAGTGCACCAAGCTCGTGGGTTTGTTGAAGGGCCAATTAGGAATTTTGAAGATTCTGTGGAAGGGGGCTTGATCTATGTTTACAATGACGAGTGGGAGTAGAGCCCTTCCTCTTTTGTAGGTGCCCACCTGGTCGCTGTGGCTCAGGTGACCTTGGCCTCCTAGGGCCTTGTCCGGGCCAGGGGCCTAATCTTGAATAAATGCAACTCCCAACCGCATTTTTTGAGGAATCTGATGCGACCATCGTGCTAGAGGCTGGTCGGCCAGACCCTTGAGTCTGGGCACTGCTCCATCCTCTCTTGATGTGTTTCCCTGGAGGATTTGTCCTCTTTGTAGGTATTTTACAGCCTTGTGGGGAAGTTGCTGGGTTATACTGTTGCAACCGTTGTACTTCTTCAGTGAAGGCCTCTCCCTGTTGCTGGAAAGTTTCTGTTGCCACTGCCGGCCATGAGGAGCCGGCACTGGCAATGCCTCGATTTTCTCAAAACTCAGGAGGCGGTCTGACATTGCTAGTTTTTGCCTTTTGACTCTCGGAATGTCTTCCACTTATTTCCTTTTACTGGAGGTTAGCTTTCACTAGATGTCTTTTTACAAACCTTTCTGTAAGGCTTCCCACAGATGGCGCCAAATTTTTTATGCAATATTTAGCTTTCGGCTCAACAAACAAGATTTGTATTAGTGGGAGATTCGCATTTGAATCGGTATAAGCAATACATGTAAAAAGGCAAGGAATGTTTGTAATAAATGGAAGACTCTAAATGGCTTGAAGACAAGAAGAATGAGATTTGGGTATCGAACCCCCTCTCAGTTCTGTTTACCTCTATTTAGAGTGTACATTTACCTCTATTTAGATTTGATACATGATTTAGATTTGGTCCCACATGGGTGATGCAAGGGTCTATTTGACGGACATTGGACATTCACTTTTTGACTATCAATTATCTGAACCAAGCATGGGGCAAGTAACCTCCATATTGCATTTAATGCTGGAGTCCCATCAGCCGTAAGTGATAAGGTTCCTCTCGTGGGTTCCCAAGCTGTTGCTGAGTTTAGATGCTCATTGGGCTAGTTAGGTTGGGCTTTTAGTCGAGGCACATGCGAGCCCGCTGGCGAGAAGCCTGTATGCCCTAAGCTGCAGGAGCGAAAGAACAAAGCTTTATCCCTCAAGTTGTTAATTTAGATCTCTAGATCTATTGGTTGCTAGATTGCAGGTTCGTTGGGTTAGGCAAGGTGTTCAGGGGCTACTTCCAAGACCCAATGACCGTTGACTTTTGATCTTTGTTGACCCTCTACGACCTAGTGGATACATCTGTTAATTTTTTTGCATGTTTCTAAATTGTTTTCTTCAATGTATGTTTAATGGAGGCTAACTACTTTAATTTGTATATGTTACCGTTGAACTTTTTTAATGCCATTGTTATTCCCCATGCAACACTCTAGTGAAAACTCTAGTAAAAATAATAATAGAATTTAATAAAAATTGGTGTAGGGGTTAATTGTACAATAGAAAATCGCATTTTTAAAATTAGGTTCAATAGCCAGGTGTTCTTCAATTCCTTATTGAAACAAGTGGCATATATCAAGAAATCTCTTTCCTAAATCAAATCTTTTCCACAAATTGAGAGATTATTATTCCAAAATCCTCTTCATCCATAATGTCCATTTCTTTCCCGATTATCTTCACATTGATAGCTTCTTTTTGGAATTCCTAATTTTTAGGGGTACTTGAAAGACAATTTTGTGTCCAAATTTATCCTTATAAGGGTACTTTCTGATTTTTCACTTGATATTTTTCGATGCCTCTTTTGTATAATTTCTGCAACTACAATGTTGGTGAGCAAGAATTTTTCAAACTTTTATCAAATTTCGTGGAATCTGTGGCATTCCTTGTTGCATTGCTATTTTTGCTAGGTATGGAAACTCTGTTAGTAGGAAACAAATCAAGAAAGAGGAAGACGGTATAGAATATCAGAGAAATGACTCAGGAACATGGGCACAAACTAGGATCTTAAGCAGTTATTGAGTCGAGTCTCTTTAAACTTAAATTACTCTTTCTAACATTCTCAGTGATACTTCATATTTATTCAGTGTTGCAGTCTTTTTTGGGGCATAATTGAAGTTTGTAGAATTGGTTTTTTGGCACACCCTGTTCTTGATGTAGGTGTTCAATTTTTTAAGAAATTTTCTATATATGCATTACATACATTGAATTCGTGATTACTGCCAAATGCTAAAATACTAACTATTATAAAAGGTTTTTAGTTTATTATGTATGTTAATTGAGTTCACGTAGAGGACATGTTGCATATTCTATTCATTATCAGGTTTATATTTAGGTGAAATTCGAGTTTGTATGAGATGGTACTTTTTTGGACAGGAACTCAATGGACATACGGCACAGAGATACTACACGTAGGGCTAGATGTCGGGTTGGTTCTGGCCAGACCCAAGCCCGACCCAACTTGTAATCGGTTTGTAGATTATCAAACCCAGACCGGCCTAATAGGCCGATCAACCCGACCTAAACCGACATGCAACAGGTCAATTTGGGTTAGGTCAAGTTACGGTTTGGGCTACCTTTTTTTTTCAAAACTTAAATTTAGGCCAAAATTTAAAGCCCAAATGAAAAGGAAAAAAGAAAGCAAAATGGGCTAAATTTTAAAGCCCCAAAAAAGGGGAAAAAACCAAATCTCACAAGTCTTATGAAGTAGCAACCACTATTGACATCTCTCCCTCTTTCTCTCTTTCTCAGTAGCCACCATTGACATTTCTCTCATTCTCTCTCTCACCAAAATAGCAGCAGAGCGGCAGGCGTAGGCTGCGGCAGTGGTGTAGGTGGCAGAGAGACTTGAGCAGATCAGTGGGGAGCATAGCATCACTGGCACAGTAGAGACTCAGCAGAGTAGCTAGGCTTCTGGTTTCGCTTTTCCAGCTTTTGATTTTTGAAGATTAAAGCCTTGTGAAGTGTGAAAATGAAATGTGAAATATGAAAATGAATGAATTTTAGAATTCTCTATCTCAAGCTTGAAGCCTTGTGGCGAATTAAAGATACTTATATATTTAAAAAATTAATGAACCGGTTTTAACCAGTTCAGTTTTAACCGCGTTGAACCGATTTGGGTGGTCAAACTCACGAACCAAACCAGGAAGGCCAAAAACTAGATTGAACCATCTTGAACCGGTTCGTTTCACCGGTTTCGATGCCACTCCTAACCACATGCCATCTGCATGGTAACTTTGTTAGATACAGAATGATATATTTGCCATAGACCTATATGTTATGCAATCGATGTAGGATCCAAGACAAGAGTATGGAACACCACAAGTACAGTACCACACTATCCACATTGCGATAAGACTTACTTTTCTTTTTGACAGGAACACAATGCCCACACACGGCATAGAGATACCACACTCCATCTAACAAAACCATGGCATTTTTACTAGATGCAGAATTGTATATATATATACTACACACCTATACGTTTTGCAAGCAATGTGGGATCCAAGAGTAGAGTATAGAACACCATAAGTGTAGCACCACACTATCCATATCACGACAAGACTATCTTTTTTTTTTTTTTTTTACTGAAACACGACATACACATACGATACAGAGACACCACACGCCATCTGACAAAATCATTGTAGTTTTGCTACACACGGAGTAGTATATATGCTATACATTCATACGTTATGCAAGTGATGTAGGATCCAAGATGAGAGTGTGGAACACTGTGAGCTTAGTACCACACGATCCACATCACGAGAAGATTTTAGTTTTCTTTTTGTCAGAAGCACAATGCGCACACACAGCATGGAGACACCACATGCCATCTGATAAAATAATGGTAATTTTGGTAGACGCAGAATGGTATATATGCCACAAACCTCTTCCGATCATTATGCAAGCGGTGTGAGATCCAAGATGAGAGTGTAGAATACCATAAGCTCAGTACCACACTATCCACATCACGACAAGATTTTATTTTGCTTTTTTACATGAACACAACGCACACACAAGGCATAAAGATACCACACACCATCTAATAAAAACGTGGTATTTTTTTTAGTAGCAGAATAGTATATAAGTCACACACGTATATGTTATACATGCAATGTGGGATCCAAGACCAGTGTGTGAAACACCACCAATGTAGCACCACACTATCTATATCGCGACAATGCTGTACTTTTTTTTGGCACACACATGGCACAGAGACTCTACACATGGTGTTGAGCTTGTTGTGTACCATACTCTAGTCTTGGTTCCTATATGGTTTGTATAACGTGCAGCTGTGTGGCATATATATCATTCCGTTTTTAACAAAATGATCATGGTTTTATTAGACGATGTGTGACTTCTCTATGCCATTTGGGTGCATTATTTTCCTGTAAAAAAAAAAAGTACAATCTTATTGCGATGTAGATAGTGTGGCACTGTGCTTCGAGTATTCCATACTTTGGTCTTAAATTCCATTCCTTGCATATTGTGTAGGCGGGCAATATATATACCATTTCGTGTCTAACAAAATTAGCATGGTTCTTTTAGGTGGCAAGTGGTGTCTCTTTGCTGTGTATGTGTTGTGTTCGTGTTAAACAAAAAAAAAAAAAGTACTGCCTTGTCTTGATGTAGATAGTATGGTGCTAGGCTTGTGGTATTTCATACTCAAGTCTTAAATCTCACATCGCTTGTATAACCTGTGAGTGTGTGGCATATATATCATTATGATAAAATTATTTGTGTGTAAGCATTGTGTTTCTATAGTAAAAAAATTGTATGACATTACAATTTTCTTTCTTTTTCATTTTCTCCTATGGTTGTCTAACTTAAGTTTGATAGAATAGCAGAAATGCTTTGGTATTTGCTCTTTGAGACATAGAGAATAGGCCAGATGTCAAACTCAAATGATTTGTTTATTTTTTTCTTCATTCATCTTTGTCATAAAGGCAATTATGAAGCATCTACAATTAGTTGATATTGATTTGGATTGTAGGTTTTCTTCTTTCAATTTTCTATTTTTTTTTTTTGAATTGTAGGAAAAGAAATTGAACAAGAACTTTTTAATTTGCCACTACTATCCATTCAAAGAAAAAATGGTACACAGTTCGACTCACACTTTGTTTTATTTATCTCTCTGTTGCAGTGTTTTTCTTTGAATTGCTATTCTCAAGATTTAGATGATATTCTCATTCATTATCCTTTAGATTTAATTTTAAGGAACAACTATTCTTTGACTTCTTTTCTTTTATATCTTTACTGTCATGCATGTTATGCAATGGATACTGAGACAGAGAGTGTGAGTCGTGATTGGAGCTATGAAATTGAAATTTATTGCTTCAAGTTGTGTAAGTTTCAATTTTCACTCAATTTTTTATTTTCTAATGTTTAATTTGGTTTTCCTTGTTCATTCGTTGTGTGTGTTAAGCTTACATTGAATAAGAATACTGTCTTTTTGCTATGTAAGATTCTGGACTCAACTGTGAAAATCCATACATTATGTTTTACATGAAGTTTCTGAGTGAAATAAATTTCTGTATCGGTATTCATGAAATTTAGAATTTTGTAATTCTAACGTTTCTAGGAAAAGTTATGTGAATTTATGTACAATGTGCTATGTTATGCCCGAGTTGTCCAAAGTTGAGTTTTCAGAAAATTATTTAACATCCTAAACATCACCGTAGGGAGATAGTTTTGATGTATGATATATTATAGATAGTCCACATCTACATATAAATTTTGGTAAGCTTCTACGACCATTAGTCATGTCTCATAATTCTCTGAAGTTCGCTGTAGTGTATGAATCTGGAAAGCAAAATCCAAAATTTATCTTTCACATGATTAATGGTAGTATTCTCATGCTGCATACATTTTTCTAAGAATGTTTCTCTCGCTGAGGATTAATTAGTAAATGTTTGAAACTATGAAATTTGAGGGGTTGAGAAAGTTATATGCTAATTTATGGACATGGCATTTTAAATTTCAATTCACTTTATGTCCTTATTTATTTGTCTCTTCCTTCAAAAGAAAAACCAAAAATTTTAACTTTATTTTTTTTGCGACTTAAGAATTTTGGTGGAAGATTGTGCATATGGCATGCTTCACAAGAAATTGATTTATGAAAAACTTGAGAAAAGATTTTTTTGGGGTTATGAATTTAACACAGACTCCTAAGCATATATTGAAGATAATGGGGGGTTACTTTCTATATTCTTCCAGGATTCGGTTCTATTTGGATTTCAGCTTAATTACTTCTCTCAAATTCTCATTTCCTTTATATGTAATATGCATATTTATAGTTTCCACTGCAACAAAATAGTATTTAAAATGGTGCAGAGTAGCCATTAAGTGATATTCTTGAGTCATGCCCCTTGCTTCTGAATTGAAACATTCATACCTTTAGGTTTAGAGCACAAATTGATTTCCAACCTCAAGGTACTCCATGTCTACTTTTTCAAATAAAGAAGCAAAAGCAACATATTGCATAAAAAAGAGTAAATAAACATGAGGACTTACGAAAGAATTTAGTCTTTGCTTTATTCCATAATTTATTGTCGACTCACAACACTTTTCATTGTTTCCATAAAAATTTATTGTGTTCAAGGATCTATAAAAATATGTTACTTAACATGTTCTTTTGTCCAACCCTTTGGCTATAACTATAGTATGGGCCGTCTTTTTAAGTTAGAAAAAGGTGTGGATTTCAAAGTATGAAGAACTTTGGTAAGCTTTAGCAGACGCAAATGATCTACTGAACGACGATAGATTTTTGTCCTCAACGTTTTATGTAACGGTAGGTTTTTATCCCTTTTTATACATTCTTTACATTTTTATCCTTTTTTTACCATTCCAATCTCATGTGGTCCTAGGATTTGTTTTAAAGATTTGCTGTTGTTTGTACTACCCAATTTAACTCAATATTTGGAGCCTTTTTTGTATGCTCTGCCATGTAATGCATCTTACCATCGCTATACACTTATTATTTTTCTAGTTTGGTGAGTTTTATGCATTTTTCTAATAAATAGCATTTTTTTTAATAAATAACACAGGGTTCACTGTCGTGGGGGGTGATTCAAGCTCTAGGGGGTGGACAAGTCAACTATTTTAAATGAAATCTATGACTTTGATCCTTCCTTACCTTGTACACTGTGGTGCATATATGTACTATGTGTATTGTAGTAAAAACTATACTCTAGATATGTGCTAATGTGGGAAGTATTCTTTTTCTCAGGGGTATATTGGTTAAAAAATTTTAGATGTGGATGATCAAAGTGCGCTGATTTGCATTAGGTTTCTGAGGTATGGTAGTGGCACAAGCCATGAAACAAAAAAGAGATCGTATAGCTATAGTCATCGGCAATGAAACAACAATTGCCGGTCACGTTTATAAACCAATGAGTAATGCTGGTTTTCCCAACTAAAATATGGTTGTGATATTAAATGTCAGCTGTGATTCATTACACTCAAAGCTTGGACATTATGTTTTGGAACCTAATATTTTCTCCAGAAACAACGCAAGGGATAAGGTTTTTGTCCAAATATTTGTAAAAATCTTTATTTAGTAATGATTTGTACCACGCTCACATCATTGGTTGAAACACTCAAATTTTATATCAAGTTCATTTTTTCTTCATAAAATGTTCTAACTGTTGAATCAAGATATGTAATATTAATTCCGATTCCAATCATGTGGAAGAGGACAAAAGTTGTACGAACGCCGACTCTTATATGAATTGAATTTTTTATTTTCATATTCAAAAGTGTTATTGACTTAAAAACCCATTTTTTTAACTTTATTAATTATTTTCTCAAAAGCATTGCCTCAATCAAATTTAAATATCCTACTCTTAAGTCTTTGTATTATTTCTTCAAACCTATTATGAAAGACTATGTAGAGATTTTATTTTAATTTTTTTTAAAAGCTCTACCCATGCAACACACGGGTGGAGATCTAGTTGATTATCATACAATTTCACACGTGTTGAATTGTGTGGTAATTTTTTAATATTATTGATTTCATTTTCATGTCACTTAATTGTACAAATATGCAATTAAGTAAGGGGTGTGAAAGAACTTTTCTTTTATTCTTATGTATTCCCTTTTATTTTTTCTAATGATGAGGTTTGGGTATTTGATTTGAAGTGTGTTTTTACACACTTATTGCCTATTGAAGGCTTCAACTAGGTGAATTATTGAATAAATGAATCAACTTTTCCTCATAGATGAGTAAATTAAAAGGATTTGTGTTAGATAAATGTGTTTTCTTAGAATTATTGATTGACTTGTAATAAAGTGTTCGGCAGGGGTGCTAAGGTACACCATTCAACCTAGTCCCACACCTAGGGCTACCCTATGGATTATAAGGACTAAGGCGGCATTTGAAAAATGAACCCCTAACATGGTGACAGGTAATTTACCTTTTATAACAAAACAGAACATATAAAGTGAACCAAAACAATATGTATATATTATTATCAAAATGCATTATAATGTGCCAAAAGTTACCTAAATATCACACGTTTTTCATTTTTTGATGCAAAAACACTAATCGAATGTTCACAATTCAATCTTTCAACCATTTCTTTTTCAATAGACAACATTGCCAAATCATTTAATCTTTCTTGTGACATAATTGATGAAAGATATGTTTTGATCAACTTGAGTTTTGAGCAACTTCTTTCTGCTGATGCCACCATGATGAGTATTGTTGATATGCAACATATGAGACTGGAAACAGACCATTCATAGAAGTTTTTATATACCATATCACTTCAATTGCTCTCTGTACTTCTTGTGGCATGTATTTCCTCAAAGCAATCAAGTCATTACACAATTCTTCATCATCAATACCGGAACGTCCATCATGTGTCAAATATTGCTAAAGATTCATGCAACACTTCTTTAAATCAGTAATGGCCATATGCCTCAACCTCTCAATATCAATCAAAAATCCAAAAGTTTTTTCATATAATTTAAACCACTGAAATCATGTTTTAAGTGAAGATTGAGATTGATGAGTAACACAAAGAAAGTATCCAACTCTAAAAGTTTCCTCTAGTGTAGGCGTACCTCATTACAGTGAATTTCATCAAATTGCTTCTTTCTTCGAAGGTGCGCCTCTCTCGATTGGCCAAACCAGGCTAACTTCCTTCTTCAATTCTTCATCAGACATTCTTTCTTTTGCCTCTGCTGTTGACTGTTGCTCATTCCTTTTTTTAATTTTTACCTTTTATTTCTTTTTTTTTTAAACCAGATTTGGAAATGGATTTTGGAATAGGTATTGAGCAATTTGGGTTTTCATTTTGTGGATATTATGCCACACACTGGACTTTACAATTTTTATATAGAAATAGACAAGGTTCTATTTTGGAGCCTTATCTCCCGTGTGGCATTGAGTTGGAGTAGCGGAGGGCACCACTAGCTGTAAAATCATCATCATTCTCCATTCTTTTTCCCTTATTTTGCTCTGGGCCCCAACCCAATGTTTTTGAACCCCAAAATCACCCGGCCATACCCCTAAAACCTCCAATTTCCAGAACCATGTACAGTCATACCAAGCTGATTAACTACTACTTCACAACAATATTCTCAAAATTGATTGCATAAGAACATTGGGCACGGTCAAAAGTTTAATGCTTTGACATGTCTAAAAGTCAAATTGAAGGTGTTTCTAATTTTCAAATAAGTGTTTATGAGCCAATACTATTTGCAATCCTAGGATTCACAAAATACAATTTTAATCAAAGATTAAAACAAATCCCAAAATAAAGAATTTAAACTCGAAAGATGAAAGAAGTGAGTGATCTATATTAATAAACAAGTAAAAGTTTACAATTAAACATTTATATAGTCATAGCTCAATTTCAATCATACATTTAGTCAAACATGTTAACTGTATGAACTTTCACATATACATTTTATCGAAAACATCCCCATTGTATAAGAATCTCATTGCATGTGAAATAAAAGACTCATCACATCCATCCTCTTCATTATTACAAGTAAATATAAAATCCAAAAACATTTGCAAATTAGGGGTTTTTGGGGTTGGGTGATTTTGGGGCTCAAACACATTTGGGTAGGCCGGCAACAAAAAAAAAGGGAAAGACAATAGAGCCTGATGCTGATTTTGCAATTGGTGAGGCTCTTTGCTACTCCAACTCAGTGCCACATGGGAGATAAGGCTCCATTTTGGAGCCTTATCTATTACTATAGAAATATTGCTAGACTTTACCATCCTATTTACATATATGTTGTAACATATTTTTAATCCAAAATATATTGTGCATCAAGTCAATTTGAAAACATAACATACAAATATATAAGTCTATTAACCCTAAAAAAGGCGACTTGGAATCATGCATACGTTTCTCCCAATTTCGTCATTACATGCTTGAGTTTCTCCACCATATCCTTTATTCTTGCAATAATCCCTCCCTTCAATTTTGCCCACCATTACTCCTTTGGAAAGGAGAAATCATTCTAATTATGCTTGTAATTTACTACCATATCTAACTCAATTAGTTCTTAAATTGAATAAAAGGGTTTGAAGAAAACAATTTATTGCCTTTTCAATGTTTAATTACAGAGCACTTGTCAAGCTTAGCCCCAAGATTCTTCAATGGAGAAGCCAAATCAATCTAGAACTAAGTTATGTTTGAAGAATGATACCGCAACGGTAAACAACGATTCCCTCGTTATTATAGATGACAACATGACTTTGGTCCCCATGTCATAATACCAAATGCCAAATGTAGAACAATAATTCAATTATTCATGTTAATTCAAAATCGAGCCCGATGAAGAGCTACAAAAAGAGTCAAGATATAACTACATTACCATCTATATCCAATGTCATAAAAAAGGCTTGGGCATATATAAACCCAAGTGTTTTCGTCTTCACTATGGATTTCACACTAATGAGTCATATTTATTTTCCACTTTCATTTTCCTAATTTTTTAATCATGTTTTATGTTAGTTTGTGGCCGCCATGTATCTTGTCTGTTGTGTTTTTTGAATATATTAGAGCCAGAATTAAATTTTCCTTTATATCATCATTGTACAATTAATTTGATTACTCTTAAACAAATTATATTCTACTAATATAAATAAAAATGTTCAAATCAGGATTGGGATTACTACTTTGACCACAAAAAATGCTTCTAGGTAGCCTAATGGTGTCCAAACCGTACGAAAATCAAGCTCAAGTTGATTGAAAGTCAGAAATCATTACTTCAAGATACTTGTTTTTGGCATTTTCTTCAAATTATGGATATTAGACTTCAGCACCAATTGATCCACAAGATGTTACTTATGGAGCTGAAATAGCCTAATGAAAACCAATTGTGGTTTGAAATAGGTGGCAATTGCACAAAGTTTTCCATGGATGAGTTTTGCTTAATGACTAGGCTGAAATGCAATGGTAGAATTGACAAATCTCAATTATCAAAGTAGAACATCGTATTACGGATAAATTCTTCCATTTGGAAAGAGAATATACCAAACATGTTGAAATTGTTTTTGAATCCTTCCATACAACACCTGCTATGGATGCTATTCTATATCTCATAACTTCATATTTGTTTGCAAATCCCCACAAGAAGATGGTGACTAATGCCTTGATGCGGCCTCTTGATTTTTGATCTATAAAAACTTTTCCATAAGGGAAGGAACGCTTTTGCATGATATTTTCTTATCTAAAGTCATCACTATCAAAGTGTACAAAATAGAAGGATGATAAGAAAAACATGTTTTCATCCCTTGCCATTTCAGGTAAGGTCATATGAAGTTGTACCCCATCTAAATTAGAAGATATGCCAAAGATTGTGCAATGCATTTCCTACGATCCTGAGTCAGACAACAACTCATGTGACGAGTTTAATGTTGGAGAAGCTATCATTTGCAAAAAGAGATATAAGTTATCATGGTGTGATTACAAGTTGAGATTTTGTTATAAAATAGGATTTGTTTACTGTAAAACATACCCGTATTTAACTTTTTACTTTTTCTTTCCAGATTGAGTTAAAGTTGATAAAGCCAACTAATGCTGAAAAGGGTACCCTTTATTATGTTGGGTTATGTCAAAAGGACATGTCAAACACAGGATTTGACAACGATTTTGATGTTAGTTGACCCTCCCATTAAGCATGGAAGAAACCAAAATAGAGTAGGCATGCCTACTTTGAAATGTACCCATAATTTCAGTGTATCTATTAATGCACTCATTAACAACATACACATAAATAAATCATTGTAGTGATCCAATACACTCACTTTGCATTATAAAACTATTTTATTCTTCGCAATTACAAATGTCTCAAAAGCTTCAAATGGAAGAGCTTATCCACCAAGTAGAGGACCTGCTAGAGAAGTTGCGGGATATATCAGACAAGTACATGGAGTTGAAGAATGCTAGATTTGAATGGCAACATATTGAAGAGCCTAAGATAGATAAAATAATCAATCTAGGAATCAAAAATTTTGGTACGCACTTACTCAATGCAAATGCTCATATTACTACAAAAGGTTCTAAATATGTGGACAAAGCTGACTATTAATTTGAATGGTCTTTATTTGGGGCTTTGTATTTTGGACTGTGTCATTTTATCCCTCTTTTGAAGGATTCATACTTGAATCTAAAGGAGATTCAGCTTGCTCGCCATGGATTACCTGCAAAGATGAAAATTTGGGGAGGGGGTATGTTAGAAAAACTCTTCTTCATTCTAGTCTCCAACTTCTCATTTTTCTTCTTTCCACCCTCACATGCTTTCTTCCTCTTCTCTAACTCCTCTTTCACCAACAATCTATCCATGTACACTTCTTTAAGATTCAATGGCATAAGATCAATGGATTGACCATCCTTCTCAAAATGATAGGAATTTTTAAAACCATCAAATAAAACTTTCCTGCCAAATTGCCATGGTTGGCCTAGAGGAATGTGAGTGGAAGACATCGTAACTACAACACAAACCACCTTATCTTGATATATCCCCATAGAGAACTTCAATTTCACCTGCCTCATGATTTTAATGGTCTCGCATTCATTCAACCATTGAAGTCTATATGGATTTAGGTGTGGAAAAGTAAGCAATCCCAACTCCGCAACCATAGTCTTACTTGCCACATTTGTGTAACCTTCACCATCTATTATGACACAACAATTTTTATATTTGATGTTGCACCTAGTATGAAACACATTTGTTTGCCGAGGCTCTTCTTTTTTAACGTTCAATCGGTGCTTCCAGAACAATTGTAGCCACCAAAGATTCAGGAACGGTCATTAATCCAATGACGTTGGGGTCCTTACAAGAATAATCATCCACATTCTCGATTTTTAACTCTCCCTTTTTAGTACTCTCATCTATCACTGCTTCTCCTCCTTTAATAACCATTGTCCTTCATTTCGGACACTCAGCTGCCACATATCCATAGTCCCGCCATTTGAAGCATTATGTGTCTTTATTCCTGACTTGTAGTAGAACCATTTTCACCTTTCCTTTATATAAAACATCCTCATTTTTCCTAGGAACCTCTAGTAGCAACTCAACCTTATTCTGAACTTCTTCTCTCAACCGACCACTTTCAAACCGCAAAGAACATTTTACCGCGTTCTTCATTTTAATTTGCTTCTCCAGTTAAATAGCTTTATGCACTAACTTTTCAATCTTGACATAATGTTGTAGCTCAGCCACAATGGCTATTTCCAGATTCAACCCACTCAAAACCCTAGCCGTTGTAGCCTCCCGATCCTCCACAACATTAGCACTAATTATTGCAATCTCCATCTCCTTATAGTAACCCTCTATGCTCCTAGAATTTTGGGTAAGTGTTTGCAATCTTTGGTATAGTTCCCAGTAGTAATGACTGGGGACATACCTTCATTAATATAGAAAAGCAAAATAAGTGTCAGTTGTCTTGATGAATACGCATAGGTTTTCACGGCAATGCCTTTATCAGCAATGTACATTGTAAAGGTATATGCATTGGTTGTTGGGCAATGCCTAAAAGTCACAATAGACATCGGCTGTTTCAGAAAAAACGACGCCTAATGTCAATTAAAAGAATTAAATAAAGTGGACAATAGACATCGGTTGCAATTATTAAACCGATGCTTATTGTTGACTTTAGTTGTTCGTTTGGCCTATACAACCAACGTCTACTATCTATATTTATTTTTTAATTGACTTTAGGTGCTGGTTTTTGGACAACTGATACCTATACACTAGAAGTAGCTATTACCGGTGATCTTAGAAAAGTAAAACAATAAATGCACAAGCCATAGCCAAGAAGAAACAACACCAATCCGAGCAATTTACATATAGTTTCATGCAATCATTACCAACTTAATATAAATGAAACTACAATTAATAACTACTTTGAACTTTAGTAATAATGAAATCAAGCTAACCATTGAATATAAATCAAAGTGCTCCAACCATCAATACCTATTATATTACTATACTTCTCCAATCATTACCATCTTAATATAAAGAAGATGGAAAACTCAGTCACGCAGCCGATTCTCCCCAGTGAAGGAATGTAAACAGGATACGTCTGAAATTCGGTGGTGAAAATAGGAATCTTAGGCTTGGACTATGTACGAAATAAACCCATGCGGTAATATGAGCAGTTAAAGATAGGAATTTCAGGCTTAGACTATGTATGGAATGAACCCGTACAGGATTTGGTGTGTTACAATCTTCCTACTTTGTTGTGGATGAAGTGGAAGTATATCATGTTGTCGTTGTTGATTTTGGTGCCTAAACAACCGGAAAATGACATAAATGTCTACCTCGTGCCAGTCATTGACGATTTGAGGTTGTTGTGGAATGAAGGTGTGCGTGTTTGATACATACATCCAGAAGCATTTCACTTTACGTGCCATGACTTCTTGCATCATAAATGGCTTTCCAACATATGGTAACTTGTTAGTTTATACTATCAAAAGACCTAAAGCATGCCCACTTTGTGAAGATGAGACGATTGATCTTTGGTTGAATAACTACAACAAAATGTGTTCATGAGTCATCGGTCATTTCTACCACTTGATCACCCATATCGAAAGAAGAAAAGGGCTTCCAATGGGAAAACCGAGACTCGAGTTGCCTACTTGTTAACAGGAACACAATCTTATGAAAGAGTTAAAAATGTAAATTTTGTGTTTGATAAAACTTTTAAGCCTTCTCAAAAGAGTCTAAGGAAGAAGAGATCTATATTCTGGGATCTACTATACTGCCAGCAATTGTAACTTAGACACTGTCTCAATGTAATGCACATGGAGAAAAATGTGTACGATAGTATCATTAGAACGTTAATTAATATTCCAGCATAGATTAAAGATAGTGTCAAAACTAGAAAAGACATGGTTGAAATAGGGATACGAGAACAGTTAGCACTGCATGAGTCAGAAAAGCGTGTATATTTGCCCCTGCATGCTATACCTTGTCTAAACAAGAGAAAACAGGCTTTTGTGAGTGCCAGAATACTGTTAAGGGTCTATTTGGCTATCCATCAAAACATCAAGAGGCTTGTGCCGATGAAAGACTTGAAATTGGTTCGTATGAAGTACCATGGTTGTCATGTCTTAATGCAATAGTTTTTACCGTTGCAATACGAGGTATATTGCTAAAATATGTTAACATGTCATAACTAAGCTCTGCTTCTTCTTCAACTCAATTTGTTGCAAGGTTATTGATTCGTATACATTAGATGCTTTGCAGTCCGATGCTGCTATCACTCTATGTCAGTCTGAAATGTATTTTCTGCCATCATTTTTTGATATTATTGTGTATTTAATTGTTCACTTGGTGAGGAAAATTAAGATTTATGGTCCAGTGTTCTTGAGGTATATGTATCTATTTGAGAGATACATATATTTTTTGAAAAGATACGTGAGAAATTGATCTCGACCGGAAGGGAGTATAATTGAAGTTATGCTGCTAAGAAGGCTATTGAACTTTGTATTGATTACCTAGATGGTGGAAGCCATTGGTATACCTAAATTGCGACACGATGGTCAACTAGGGGATGATGTGGTTGAAGAGTAAGAGTATGATCAATTTGACGAAATCTCTCCATTTGTTGTTAGTATACAACATATACCTATAGGGGATGATCACCTAGAGACAAATTACATGCGTACGGATCATAGGGAAGGCTTGTTGATTGACCATCGCTCGTGATAGTGTTGTCGTGTAAGATCATTTGCATTCTGAGTTATGCATGTCTTGCTAATATTATGTTATTTTATTATGTTATGTTAATGCAAAATCGACTGTTACTTGCCACTTATAGCTTTGTATCTTATTATTTAAAGAGTAATGCTATTTAGCACCACTGGTGTGTGGCACCAAATCAAGGTGTCATTAAATGATAAGTTGAATTAAACGGGTCATTTATTCATACATTTAATTTCACTTATCATTTCATGCTGCATTGGTTGCCACTGAGACTTGCCACTCACCACTAGTGCTGCATAGCATTATTCTTATTTAAATGCATTATGAAATGTTACTATGCTAGAATGATTTTGATAACACTAATTTGCTATGTTTTTACTTGTATGTGGGTAGGCACAGAGTGATGGATGATCAGACAAAAAGAAGTGGACGACTGGTCCAACCATTTGTAAGAAGTTGAAGAAGACGAATGGTACATCAAGAGTAGTTGAGTTTGATGAGTTTGGTAGGTCTATCGGGCCTTTTAGTACACAGTTGGCCAATCACGTGGGGAGTGTGGTTCAAGCTCATGTGCATATAAACCACCCCAATTGGCATGTAGTTGAGGATGCCCTTAAGGAGCTTTTCAGGAAAAATGTCATAGTATCAAAAAAGTGTCACAATGCATGAATTTGCTATCATATCTATGTTGATTTTATCTATAACATTGCTCAATATTGTTGTTTTGGAGAAGAAATTCAATCTCGAGAATGACAAGTAAAATCCAGTTGTATTGAGCGTAGCTAGGACTAGATGGAGAGACTTTAAGGCTTCTCCAGTGAAAAAAGTACATCAAACAGGAACACAAAATCCTTGTGAACTTTGCCCATTCATTACTGAAGAAATGTGGGAGAAATTCAAAAAGGATTGTGACACTCCAAAGTTCTTGGTATGGTTATCGCAGTTTTTTATATTATTTTCTCATAACTGGGTAACAACTAAAAGCAGTTAGTGAATTGACTTCCATGAGAAAAGTCAAAAGGCCACACAGAGCCAACCACATAATAAACACCCACACTTTTTAGGCTCTGCCGATTATGCTCATAGGAGGCCAGAGTAGATTGTTGCAGACCCCCTTTCTTCTCCATCCTCATGTGAGTCAATTAGCTTGACATTCAAACTGAGAATCACAGCCTAGATTGGCTATGGACAAGGTCGAGGAAGGGGCTCAATAGCACATATTACATATACAATGAGAAAACAAAAGAGGTTTATGAGAAAATTGTAAGTATAAATTAATTATTAATGTTTTCATTATTTAAGTTATTTGCCCTTTATTTAGGTACTTATATTTATCTTTCAATTTTTTTTTCAAACAGGAAGAAAAACAAAAGGAGGAAAGCCAAGGGACATTTGTCCCAGAAAGACACCAGGGTATTTTGACAGCGGTGCTCGGCAAGGAGGAGCACCCTGGCCGAGTGAGGGGCTATGTGAATACGCCAATGTGAGTGTCATTTATGGACTATCTGATAAGACTAGGAGAGGACCTAGTAGGGTTGTGTCGATCGATGATAGAGAGGCTAGCATCACTAAACGGATGAGGAAAGAGACTATGACACAGAAGCAGGCCTGTTGTAGATCTTCTAGCACTTTGGCATGGAAATCTGTCCAGATATTCTTGGCATGGAAATAGCTGTAGCAGGGAGTCCTTCTGCCAGACCATAGACTCGTAGTAGCTGCCACTCAATCAATCCTTCACCACATCTTGCCCTTGAGGTACTTAGTGTTGACTTATCAAGTAGTTGAATGCATTGAGTTCATTTCGCTTCTTACAGCTAATGTTAATTGTTTACTTGTATTGAATATTCAAGGAAGCCAACCCAATGTCATCTCGCCTTTGTTTCTAATGGCATAATAGAAATTGTGGCTTATAGGATGGTTTACCCATCTGATGCTACTACGTTGTAGCTACTGATCCGATGGACTCGATTCTTCTAGTGCAAAGTTCATTCCATCACCAGTTAACAGGCGTAGGTAAAGGCTGTTTCACAGACGTGTGCTCTTCCGATCTCCCGCACATTTAGTGATCTTATGCTAGGTAATTAATTAAAGTTACGTAAAAGTTTTTCTTTACATTGGATCTTGTGTTATACATATTTTGATGGCAAACAAATTATCACTGTAGAAAGACTTACTCGAGCAAGTAGCATCCAAAGAAAAAGTCAGGCAGCCCGTGAGTGTTGAAGTATCTTCAGCCTGACCTAATCTTGTTGATGTGGCAACATTGGCATCCCTAAGTCTTATTCTCAAAAGGTTACATGATCTGACTGTTAGATTACCCGTTCTATAGATTTCATTGACGTGTCAATGGATGAGGATGTGTTTCACCACCCCATTGACAAGATGAATCATATTCATGTTTCCTTCGATGATATTACCAACCTGCTCCAGATGTAATGGTTGAATGTACCCATTTTGAAAATTTGGGAAATGTAAGGCTTCCTCACTCACATTTAAGCACATCATATAATTTTTAATTTGACATTTCATGTTTGGTGTAATGTATTTCAGGTACCTACATTAGTTGCCATTCTAGCACCTTATCATCAGAGATAAAACCATTGCGGCTATTCATGTATTTTTTTGCTTTAGCTTAATTTGAATTATTTGTGACAAAAATATGCAAACTTACATTCTTATAAAATATTCTAGAGGCCACTGGCTGCTACTTGTGATATGCCCTGAACGTAACATGGTGTACTGCTTGGATTCTCTGAAGGATAAGTTGTGCAAATTGGATATCAAGGCTGAATTGAGTCTGTAAGCAATTATCCATAACTATTACATGATAGTCTTTTTGTGTTAGTTTGAGTGTATTTAACTTATAAATGTATATATATATATATATATATATATTATAACTTTAGGGCATTTAGAATGTTGTGGACAACAAAGAAAATAAGAACATTCTCATGTGAAAATCAATTAGGGCATGAAAGATATCCTCTAAATCGTACAATAACTATTGAAGTTTTGAATTTTAGTTGTTTAATTACTAATATTAATTTTCAACACTTTGGAAATTTTAGTGCGCTCAACAACTGGGATTCGACGAGTATGGCTATTGTGTGATAAAAATATGTGTGTGATAGTTACACCATATTCTGGTAGTTCTGAGCATCTTGATAAGATATAAATATTTATCAAAAACAAACTATTATCTAATCATTCATGTATATATTTTATTAACAAAGTAATTATATTTCTTTTTGCTTATTTTAGTCATATAAAGCTGGATCGCATAGTCAAGCGAATATAGAAGAGATTTGAGATAAATGGACCAAGTACTTTATCGACAGTTGTATATGATTTTTAGTCTTATTTATTCTGAAATATGGTTTACTTATGGATTATAGATTTTCATGCAAACATGTACATTTCAATAATTAGTTTACATGATTTTTAATGGTTAGTTTACATTTCAATGGCTAATTAATAATTAATTGTTTTGAGCAATTAATGGATTACATTAATATTGCCAATTTTTAATGTAGTAATTAATTATAGTTAGATTTATATTAAGATTGTGATGACTGGAGTAGTATACTAACATAATAGTTATTGATGTTTAGAGTACTTTTATCTAGTATTCAATGGTTAGTTTGATTTTCAATAGTTTACTTATGTTAGTTTATAATGCTAGATTACATTATTGCTGATGTTTGGAGTAGTTATTGATTGTAGTTTTATTTATATTAAGTTGGTAGTGATTGTGTTAAAGTGTACCCAGATTGCTAATGTTCGTGTTGTCTCTTATTGGTTGCAGATTGTGCATTTGTTGTTTTACTTTCGCAAGATCATAGGCAATAGTTAGCTATTGGCAGTGTATTCTAAAAAAATGGAAATAGACATCAGTTATTACTCAAAAACTGACGCCTATACTCAATGTTGGAAAAAAAAATTAAGTACACCAACAATAGGCATTGGTTGTAGGGTAAAAACCGACCCCTGAAACCAACAATAGGTGTCGGTTCTTGTTCTATGACTGACGCCTATTGTTTGTTTTATTTAATTTTTTTAGAAGGACTTGTTGCCAATGGCATCGCCGTTAAAACCAATGCGTATTCCTCAGTACAACCGATGCCTAAACTATTTTTCTGTATTGTGATAGAATAGGACATATACCTTTTAATGAATTATTTTATTGATAGTTATGCGTCTAGTACTTCAAATAGCGAGAAAACCAATCTAAGTCCATGAATCATTCTGTTATAGTCGTCTAACTATTAGAAAACTACACGGGGCTATTTACTTATCCTTTAAAGATAGAACGGGGCAATATCTCTTCTAAGGAATCATTCTGTAGACAGTTACGCGTCTTGTACTTCCAATAGCTATAAAAACTATCTAAGGCCGTGAGTCATTCCATTATACTATCTAACAATTTGAAAACTACATGGATCAATTTACCTATCCATTAAAGATTGAACGAGGCCATATCTCTTTTAAGGATTCATTTCGTAGATAGTTACGCATCCGGTACTTTAAACAGCAAGAAAACCTATATGACTTCATATGTAATTCTGTAGAACTCATGTAACCATTAGAAAACTGTACAGGACTATCTACTTGTTCATTAAAAGATAGAACATGCCATATCGCTTTTGGCGAATGATTTCATAGATAGTTACTTACCTTATATTTCAAATAGCGAGAAAATCTACCTAAGGCCATGCAAATGGCCGTATGTATCACTAGTATAGAATTGAGAAAAAAAACAAGGAATACGTGATACATACGGCCATTTGCATGGCCTTAGGTAGATTTTCTCG
>CAVNYN010286389.1:0-23351 GCA_963692815.1 Nyctanthes arbor-tristis | reverse complement strand
AGAGAGAGAGAGAGAGAGAGAGAGAGAGAGAGAGAGAGAGAGAGAGCACTACCTCAATCAACTCGTCGCCCGGAGATGACCATGGTGGCATCTGATCTCTGGGCAAAAACTTTACCAGAGCGCCGGTTTCGTGCCTTATTCTCTCCAAATCCATCCATCCTCTCCCCATTGCACTTCCCACCTGAATACTTGGCGCCAACAGCCGACAAAAGACCACTCCCCCACCTACATTTGTATCAACTCTTTCCTCTCTTCCCTCTTCGTCAACCTTTACAATCCTCTCGAATACCTTAACCAACGCCACCTGCGCAGGCGAAGCCAATCCCTCCTCATTATTTAAATTCGAGACCGAACCCGGTAATCCCTCGGTTTTTGGATGATTACCTGAATTTTCTTTCCTGGTCGAGTCCGCAATTACAACAATTACACGCTCGGGGCAGTGAGGAGTGGAGTCGTCGATACGGATCCTGGAGCCGGTCTCCTCTTCTATATGGCGTACAACTGCTCCGCCTTTCCCAATGACACTTCCAGTCCGGGTAGCAGGACAGAGGATGCGGAAGAGGGTTTCGTTGGGGGAGATTTTTAAATTCGGAGGCGTACGGTGGGAGATTGGCGGCGGATGTGCGGCGGGGGAGGAGGATACAAATGGTGGGTGGTGGCGGCGTTTGGCGGAGGGGCTGAAGGGCTCCGTGGTCGGATCGTACGGTCGCTTGGGATTAAACGGCGGGTCCATTGAGAAGTATTGAAGTTCAGTTGAGAAATGAGTCTACGCAGCCAGCGCGCAGACACACTGACTTTAGAAAGGTATAATCTATTGTTCAGTGGACTCTATATATTGGACAGTCCGTTCACCCGTTCACTGTGAACGGTCTCCACCCACAATTAATATAGTACACAAATGACAGTCTGTCCAGTTAATGTGGCACACACTTAGTAACCTCAACAGGTTGACATATGTGTGTCACATCAGCTGTGGGCGGTGTAACCCTGCCCACAGTATGCGGGTGACCATTTTCGATATTTTAAACTCCATAAATAGATACATAGAAATGGAGTTCAATAGACACTATAGAAAAATTACTATAAAGTAAAAAGAAAAATAGCGGAAATGATATTAGTATATGATTGTGTACGGATCTTACTGTAAGATTGAGATGGTCGAATATGTTAAATCTGATATTACACTAGAAGAAGAGGAGAAGGAAGAAGAAATGATGGGGATGGATAGAGACACATTCAACATATTTTTTGGTGCATAGAAGAAAAAAGTCATTACGGATAAACAACTACAAAATTGATCACCCGGCAAAATGCAAAGTATATAAGACGTTAGCCTAGAAAGCAAACTAAATAACGTCCAAAGCGATTATCCCGTCAGACTCACATGCATATATGGCGAGTGACAATTAGACAACTTACGTGTAAATTATCCTATATGAGTTAAATCACTCACCAATTGTACGTCTGGCAGGTGATCAAAACTAATAATGATCATTCAATATATTTTTTGGTGAGTAGAGGAGAAAAGCCTCCGTAAGGCAATAAATGTCATACTCTGGCACTATGGCGCTAAAAATGGTGTCAGGCAAAACCAACCAACCAACTCTTTGCAAGGGTTCAAATGATAAATTAAGGGTAATTTTCACTCGAAGTCTCCAACCTTTAAACTTTGTATCAATTTTGTCATCATTCTTTTTTTGGGCTACTGGGTCTCAACCTTTCATTTATTATGGGTTCTATAAGTCCAAAAAATAATGAAGATAAAATTGTATAAAATTGAAAGGTTGAGACTTATAATGAAAATAAAGAATTAAGGATATAACAATCATATTGATAAGGGGTTCATTGTGAAAATTGAAAGGCTAAAGATAAAAAGTTACATTGGGAATATAATACGATAATAAATGAAATGTTTGGGGTCTAGCCGTCTAGTAAGCTCAAAAAAAGAATTAGGACAAAATTGAAATAAAATTAAAAAGTTGGGGACCTATAGTGGAAATTACCCAAAAATTAATATTAAAGGTTAATTTGATCTTAATCTCAAAATCAATCTTCACTTAAGCTCATTTCAGCTAGTTATTTATCTATTAAAATAATCCTCTACATATACTCGTTATTTTTCATTATTTTTTGACCAAACATTCTCCTAAAAATTATTTTTTCACAACATCAATTCACAAAAATCTAAACCAAACACACTCTTACACCTTGCAACATGGTGTTCCCTCTCTACTGTGTTACATCATAAGCTAAGTTACCACCAGTTTTAGAAAAGAAGTTCTAGTCCAAACGTTTATTTTAGATATTGAAAATGATCTAACGTCATACGTGTCACACCATATCCTAATCATATCCTAAATATATATAAGAGCCTTAAGGAAATTGCCACTGTAGATTCAATTTTGTACCACATTTAAAGCGCAAGGTACCACTGGACGACATTTTTGTATTTTCCCAAATTTACCCCCACACTTTCTTATACGCACCTGACTTTTGGCTCACAAATTATTTCTCCTTCATCATTTCCCTGTCTCTACAGATGTCCTTCTCTCTCTCACTCTCTCTCTCTCTCTTCCTAATCGACTTTCAACTCTACACGACAATGACTTAAGCTCGCAATTAAAGCGAGAACGTATGATGCTCCTTACTGTCGCAGTCTATGTATTTTCTCGCTCCTGATTTCGTACTTGGGTTTGCCAGCGATTTATTGTTGTGTATTCTGACATTTTTCGAATTGTGTTTCGTTTTGCCGCTTCTCCATTACCCGTTGTTGATTTTCAGATTTGGTTATTGTTCCAGTAGGTTTTCTCATTTTTATCGGAGTTCCTGCTTTGTTTCTTTTGAATTACGGTATTTTGGCTATTTTTGTATAATTTCTTTCTAAGTTCATCTTTTTCTCCCAATTTTTTACAAACCCTACGAACCAAAGAGTTGTTCTTTTGATAGAATGACCAGATTTTATGGTTAAATGTTTGGAGGTTTGGAGCTCAGTTTCACTGAAAAATTATCTGCAGAAAAATTAGGGGCGTTGGTTTCCTCTAGTTTTTGCCATTTTGTAGGCTCTTGTTTATTTTCGTGATTTTTGTAAGTTCCAACCAGATATGATATATAAGAGGTGTGGAGTCATAGGGAGAAGTAAGCCCAAATTGTACGCCTTTTTTGGGTACTTTATTCATTTCTACTAGTTGCTTAACTTTTTTTTTCCTGATGTGTTTTTTTGACATTTTAGGAGATTTGAAGCCGTACTATGTGTTACCGGTATAGCAACATGTCGGTGAACTTTGCGGTAAGGTAAATTTATAGTATATATATATTTTTTTTTTTGGTTTTCCCTAATTTTTAATATCTTGTCATATTTTGTTACATAATTTGTTCTTTTCCATGCTTTTATGATTAAGGCCATTAATTTGCAAGTCATAGGATATTGCTTTAACTATTTGGCATAGAGATGGTTAATTATGTCATAGCTATTTGTGTTTGGTCATCGTTGCTTTTAGAACATAAATCGTGGTTTTTTTGTTTTTCTGTTTTGTGGGCTTAATGTGGTACAAGCTTGAATTAGCACCTAGAATTCTTATTGAAGATTCATATTTGGATTCCTATTCAAAATCAGCATGAAATCATAGACTAACTCCATCTTCGATGTCAATATTTCACATTCTCATTCTTTTTTTCCTTATTCTTCTTTCTTTTTTTTTTTTTGGTCATTTCACAGGAACATTGAAGGATACATCAGTGCCAGTGGCTTAGTTTTCATGGTATGATTTATTTCTTCACTGGTCTGAGTACTGGTCTTGGCTTCTATTTTATGAGAAATGTTAAGTAATTTGCATTTTTATAAATATTATAAAACATCTGAAATTCTATAACCATTCTCTTAAATTATTAGTTCAAAGTAGCTACATATATTATAATATGCAATTTATCTATGTCATGCATTTGGGAAATTTTGAATGAAATCAAATGACACTAAACTGAAGTAGAAAGGGATGGATCATGGATGCAACAAAATTATTTTGACAATGAAATGAAATTCATTGTTTCATCAATTGTAGTTGGATTTTCTCTTTGCTGATTTTCTAGATGTCAATTTTGTGATTGAGAATAAAGATCTTGACCATATTTCAGAACATCCATGTAGCCTATATGATTTTTTGCATCAAAGTTTACTTGCAAAGGACCCAACCAAATTATGTTTGTTAAACTTATTGACCCGGAAATGTGGAAACTAATGAAGCAAGTATATTATTTAATACTATATTGAATAACGAAAAGCCCATGTTAGATTACAGATGTCATTACAACTAATTATAAAGAAAGTTACTTTTACCAACAATAATCCATGTTCTTAATTGTATTGAAATTCTGTTATGTTAATTTTCCTTTATTCTTATATATAGTCGTCTTATATTATTATGAAATATATGACATAAAGAAAAATCATCCAATACATATCCATTAAGAAAAGATTAGGCAAATGTTTTTGTCACGCCCCCGCTAACTTTACAATATTTCCAAATATCTTAGGAAAATTTACAAATTTGGTAGCGGAAGCTTTTATTCAAATAACGGGGACGGGACGTGCGAAACAATCCAATTTATCTTATCTTACTGAGTTTAATAGATAAAGATAATTTAATAAGTTAACAAATTGTCAACCTTTTAAAGAAAGATTACACCTAAGTTTTTCAAGAAAATATATAAACATAAGTTGTATTAATAAACATATTTCATTGATTACCAAGGTGGGTCAAATCATTAGAAAATTTTTACAATGAAAAGTAGAATTCAAATCAATAGAAAGATTATATCTCTCTATTGTCTTATATGTTATAAGATGTAAAAACATTTATACTATAGGGATGGGCATAAAAGTATTAAATTCGTGATAGTTTCAAGAACATGTTTACACCACATGCACAACTCTACTCTCGTTCGCGAGCACGATCCAACATCCAGCTTGCCATGCTTTTCAATTGTTATAACTCCAATATCTACAAAAATTGTAATAAGTGGGGAGTGAGTACAACGTACTCAATGAATAACATAATCCTTTGATTCACCTTTCGTTTAGGAAACTCATTTCCAAGACAAATCATTGCATGTACAAAGTTTTTCAATGCACAAAAGGGCCCTATCATTAGTTAAACTACTACCCGTGGTGCGCGCCAGATTCAATTCAATTAAGTGAATCCACAATGAACCCCGGTAGACCCATATCGAGATTCCAATTCAAAGCAAACACCACACTAATCTTCCCTATTCCGGGATCATTGAATAGGTCATAGTGTAGGAAACAAATCAGGATGGCCAAGACCACACAGCAAGGCCACACAATCACAAAGCAAATCAAAACGGGTAGAGCATTAACTAGCGATACAAATGCAATAAACAAATCTTTCTTTCAATAATAATGCATTCAAATCCATGTTTGTCTCATCAAAACCATCAATCAAATGCACATTTATCTTATCAAAACTTTATGCATGTAGAAAAGGAATCAAAGTATTAAGTTACCCAGCTCAAGTATTCTTCGAATCATCC
Organism: Nyctanthes arbor-tristis; assembly: GCA_963692815.1. Taxonomy (NCBI): domain Eukaryota; kingdom Viridiplantae; phylum Streptophyta; class Magnoliopsida; order Lamiales; family Oleaceae; genus Nyctanthes; species Nyctanthes arbor-tristis. The sequence continues at coordinate 17,807 of CAVNYN010286389.1, read as the reverse complement.
ACGTGAAGAAGTATTTTTAAAACCTTGATATTCCTCAATTAAAGCTATCTTTCAAGCTATAATCCTTCCATATATGGTAAGGGACTCTTTTCAAATGACAAATAGATATTTTGGCGGGTTTCTATTGGTTTTCTCCTTCCCTAGGCCAAGTTGGACGAATTTTGGAGTTCGAGAGAGAAAAGGGAAATGGGTTTGAGAGAAAAATGAAATCCTTAGCCCCTTTATATAATAGTTAGGATTTAGCTAATTTTAATAACTTTTGAGTTCCGCCAACTATATCGTGACAAGTGGCGCAAATCACCTAATGACAAGTGGCGCGATGTGGCGCCGTACACTTGTCGGGAAATTGCCCAAGAAGTCCTTCCCCTTGCATTATCTTTCAATCAAGTTCACACTCTTCAATTCATGTCAATTAAGTCATTACACTTTAGTTTATGTCAATTATCAACCAAGATATTTCTTTAGCGTTAATTCAATAACAATATTTTGAATCTTCAAGCAATCTTTCAATGATATTCAAGTAATTTTTTCAAAACAACAACTTCGTTGCTTACCTTAATTTGTAGAAATTTTCGAGATGTTACAGTTTTCCATTTACGCATTCGCTTAGTTTTAGGGTAAATGTTTTTGTGATTTTAACAAGAAAAAGTAACGTAGACATGTTACAAAACTAAAATGTTGCTTGCCTTTCTCCCACAGTTACAAGATATTATATTTTTGTTTTCTATGTATAAATTGCTGATATAAATGTTTTCGCTTGAGTACTTAGTGGGTCTTCATGTAGTAGAGTCTTCGTATGTTTAAAAATTGATATATATTATTAGGTTACTGGGCTTTGATAATTGATTTTTCTTTTATTAATATTTAGATTCTTTGTTTAGTGGATTGTCTTTGAATATGGCATCATTAGATAACCAAGGTTTATTATTCTCCATTTTATCCATAAGTATGCAAATCCCTTGGATTTTATAGAGCAGAATATATCAAAAACACGTGTAATTTACTATGGCAATATGATAAAATTTAATAAAATTCAAACTAAAGTTGAAAATAAAATGAAATGGATTTGTGATTTATATTTAAGAATGTTTAGTACAATTGAAGATGCAATTTCCCTTTTTTTGTTCTTTTAAATAAAATGTAGATGTGAAGATTAGAAGATTTTGTAACAGTCAGTGAATTTAAGAAACAGGAGCTATAGCGACGATATTTTGCGACGTCATCAGATGTTGTTGCTATAACTTGGCTACAGCGGCGATTTTAAGTCGCCGCAACAGTCTTCACCCTATACCAGCGATATCATAATGTCGTCACTATAGGATGTATTACAGAGAACACAAGTGATGTCGCGTTGTATATTGGTATCTATAGAGGCGACGTGTAAAAGTCGTCACTATATTTCTTGATTTAAAACGACGACTCATAAATATCGTCTCTATATGATTGGTAGGAAAATTTTCCGCCTTTGTTCTTGTATTTAGCTACGGAAAATTTAGTGGCAGGTAAGGCACAAACATAGGAACTCTAATTTGCTACTTCTCCATATGTATTTTAATTTCCATCTATTTCATTTACTTCAAGGTTTGCTGATATTTTTTTACTTGATGATTTACGTAAGGTTAACGGCTTTGTGCATTTGGTGGCTGTTATAGTAGGTCTCATCTTTGCCAGGGGAAAAAATCCGAATCAACTTTCATCTTCTATGTGGCAATGGTCCTACTGCCTGTAGAGGTGAAGACTATTTTGATCCTTTGTAAAAATTAGATATATGTGTGAGGGTACATGCGCATGTATATAATTGATCTTTTGATAAATGAATATAGAATAGTTACCAATCAAATAAAACCATCTTAGGTCCTAAAACTCAAGGTTTAGTAACTATCTCACTAAATGTAAATGTAATTGCAAAGTGCAAACTACAGCTACCTTAGAATATAAATCACAATGTAAATTAAATTTGCTTCTCGAAATTGATCTTGGAACACCTTTGTACTCATATTATATTTGACAATTTGAAATATACATTGTTCAATTACTTTTTATCTTAACATTGTGACAAAACATGACCCATGCACTTGTGGTTGTATTATAAATATAGTTACAGCCTACTTACGTACCTGCACTACCAACCATAATTGGACCACTTACACCAAATAGGGTCCAAATTTTACACTTTTTTTGGTCGGACTCCAACCCAACGATGGCCCAAATTTTACGCCTAATACAAGTTCTATTATTTTATTATTCATTATTCATTTAGTCCATTATGTAAATTGTAATCCATTATTATATTCAATTTTTCCTATTAATTTAAATTGTAAAATACTTTAACTATGTAAACTGACACCCCCAAAAGCTGGAAATAATACTGCATAATTGTAAATTATATAGTGCACTTAACTAAGAACTAAATTAAAAGAGATGTCATCCCAAAGGCTAAGGATCGAAACCGAGAAACGAATTCGACAACAATGAGAACAAAATTAAAGAAAAAAATGTTCATAAACAAAAAAGGAGTTCATTTAAATTCCTTGCTTATTAATGAAATTTCAGTTTCACCCAAAAAATAAAAAATGGAGTTCACCTCAACTATTTGAAGAAGAATGGCAAACTTGTAAATAATCTGTGGCCAACTTGTATTGAAAGGGAAACCCAAACAATGGATGTGGTTCACTGTTCCTTTGGTTCAATTGGTCCATGGTTAGAGGGGGTTTTTGGAGAAAAATTGAGTATTTAATCAATGGGTTGGAGAAGTCCTTCAACACCAAGTCCCCTTTTTAACACTTAGATACATTTTCTCTAACTAGCATATACCTCTGTGGTGGTGCATAGAATCCGGCAATAAAATTGAAGTAGAAGAAGAGAATTTGTGAATGTTGAAACCTTTATTGAATGTACACGGTCACACAACTTGTACCTATAGAAAATAAAATTTTCTATATCGTTGGTGACTAAAACAAGTAAAAAAAAAACAGATAAAAAGATACAAATAAAAAGAGAAAACTCAAATTCAGTGTTTCATTTCAAGTACTCAGAGCTTCCTCCAATTAAAATAAATAAATAAATTTTAAAGCAGCCTCCAGTATATATTATTTACTGAGTTTTGCATTTACAAAGGTTAACAAAAAGTTTTGCAAACAATAAAGTTGATATGTTTTCTATTTTTCAACCCACCACATATCAATGATAATTTGACAATCATATGGGTTAAGGTGTACTTTTGTATTATTTTTCGTCTAACTTTTTTGTATAAGTAACATTTTCCTTATAAACTTTAGAGTAATGCTACACCTCCATGTTTGTTTACCAATTAGTTCACCAGTTTACAATTTTAACTCTAAAATATCTAAAACTCAAATTATTTAAATGTTTTAATTGACAACTTTACACTTCTTGTTAATATACAACCGATAAATTAATTGGTAAACTAATATGAAAGTTTATCATTACTTTAAACGTCCCACCCACCCACCCTCGCTGATTCCCCCCCCCCCCTCGATTGGGAGGAAATGTAAACCTTGATATGATGTGGCACTGTGATGTCGGCGCCACATCAATTCACGTATAAAAATTACCAGTGCATTCTCTTGCGGCTGTTGTTGGTGGCAACAAATTTTCTAACGAATGGAGCCTGATCAAGTTCTTCAGAAGAACTGTTGGTGGCAATTCTTACGTACGGAAACAAGTATGGAGTACATGGGAGATGACGGTGATGATTGGAATTCAAATTTAATTGGTGAACATTCTCACAAGAGGTAATTAATTTGTATATGATGATGAATCAATTGATATTGTACTTGTGGTTCAAATTATAGCGCAATAATTAGATGCTCAAGTTAAGTACTAGGTTCCAATCACACTCACACGTCCCCTAATACTTATTCGAAAGTAATGTTAGTTTGGATTACGATGGAAAGAATGACCAACGACCCTCAGTTCTATATTCTCTCTTCTACCTCTACTTTTCTAATTCTGAATTTTCGTGTTGTCGAGTGTGTGTTTCTCTACTTGTCTATGTAATTGAGTGCCAGACAGCCGGCAGTGGGGCATGTGTTTATATGTATCTATATGTTGTGACTTTCCATAAGCGTGCATATGTTTGTAGCTTTTTCCGGGGAAGCTCTACATAGGATGAACTTGTTTATGTTGGGAGTTTTGAAATGGCTTTGGTAGCTAGAAGACGGTTAACCAAACAAAAGACAATATTTGAAAATTTTGAAACTTGACAACCTTGTTCGAAATCCTACCCAAAAAAAAAAAGAAAAAATTTAAATATTTCAAAGGATTAAAAATAGATTTTTTTCAAAAACAGAGGTAGCTGTGGATCAGGGTGGCTATCCCCTAGATCCGCCCCTCGTTTTGTGTTCTATGTGGATGAATGTAAGTGTATGAAGGTGTTTATATCTCTGGCATGAAGAAAGGGCCTCGCTCGTAATAGAAAATTACAATTTACAGAGATCGTATGTAATATATACCAATGAAATTTGTACATAAAGTTTCCATGAAATAAAATGTACCTCGAACTTGGACTTTCAAGCTGTGGTACTTGCCTGTTGGCTAAAAAGAAAATACCAGTGTAATTTATGTGGTTAGTAGCTGACGGGAGGTCAAAGGGAAGGGAAGGGAATGGAATTGGGGGTTAAAAGCATCTCCAATGGCCAGTGGATCCAAAAAAAAAAAATGGTGGCTAGTGGATAAAAAAAAAAATTGGTGTGATATGTCGAATTTAGACATCTTTTACAAAAAGTTTCTCCAATGGTGGTGACTTGTCATGTGAAACTAACTTGATAAAAATAAAAATGGACTTTGTTAAAAAGAATGTCCAGCTCTAGACAACCTTTTAGACTTATTGACTCTATATTTTAATAATATTTTATGATTTTCCTCTCTAATATCTATTGAAACGTTCAAAATAACCTCACATTCTCTCTACACGATCTCGATTCCCCTCTCCATATCTCTTGCATTTATCTACATTGGTAGAGATCACTGAGAAGAAATTAGATAATTTAATGTATATTTAACCAAATCATAAAGACTACTTTCTTTTGTTGTTCAACGTCATATGTAATTTAGACTAACCATTGGAGATGCTCTAAAAAGATGGGGTTTGGGGGGTTGAAGGAAGGGGGAGAAAGAGAGAACCATTTTTTTTTAATTACAATGTGAGGGTAAATGGGTCATTTTATGAAAGTTTAAGAGTTGAAATGGTTGAAATTTTCTTAAAGACTGGGGACTCATGAGACTAGAAATAAAGATTTGGGACAAGATAGACTAAAAGTTAAAATGTTGAAGGCAACATGTGTAAATTACCTGTTAAAATGTTGACATGTCAAATGTTAATTTCACATCTGATCAATTATAATAAAAAAACTATGGATATTCTAGTTTAGGTAATGCTTTTTCATTCATTCGTGTTATACTGAGATTACTAACATTGTTAATGTATCAAGTGATAAAGAAATTTGTCAATACAAAAAAAGAAAAAAGTGATAAAGAAAAAGCCTTGAATCTCAAAATTTACTCCTATATTTTAAAAGGGATAATTTCACATTTCATCTTCAACCTTTGTAGTTGTATCGTTTGGGTCCCTAATTTTTTTCAGCGCACTGGGTCCCCAACATTTTACTCATAATCAATCAATTGAGCAGCTATCATCGCAAACTTCTAGTTATGAGTTTGACATGTGACATCTAGTTGATCCAAATTCATAAAATATCTAGAAGGTCTACATGGAGGGTGAGTGGGCCGACATGGTTCACTCTAAATATTTTTCAGATATATTTGGAACTTAGTTCCAAATAGCTAGTAATTATTAATAATCAAATTGTCTGAAAACTTGCAGCACGTGAGAATTCTTTTAAATGAAAGAACCTTATATTCTTCACATGATTCTCAATAGTTCTTATTATAAACAAATCAAGATGGTCTAACCGGTCATGCCCAAATTATAAAATTCTATAATATTGAACTTCTGGTCCAATATAACAAGTAATGTATTTAAAACAGTACAACTAAAACTTTTTAAGTAAGAGATATCAGATTCTTAGCTAAAGACATGCCGCATGGGAGAATACTAATGATAAATGATTGGTTTTGTACTAACTATCATTGCAACATATAATATGACATGATTCCAAACAGAAGTTAGGAGTTCTGTTTTCATAGATAATAGTCTAGCAATTAATTGAAGATATTTAATAAATAGTTCTGCTAAACTATTTCGAGTGTCGACATGAGCAACTAAATGTTCAACCTCAATTCCGATTGCCATGCAATATTGTCCAATGTTTGAGATCAAAACTCACCAACATTATCAAGACGAATTTTCTTGATTGAGGAATTGGGCTTTTTAGCTTTATTCTATGAGCAAGTAGTTTAGTAAATGTTGAGTTTCTAGTAGAAAAGCAGGCGACCATAGGATATCTAGTAGAAGTATCAATCAATACCATAAATTAATAAATAATCCACATAGTGGGTATATCATCTCACATACATCTCCATGAATTCTTTCCAAAAAATTGGAGACTCAATATTAACCTTCATACTAGAAGGTTTGATGATTAACTTGCCTTACTCACAAGCAGTATATGGGAAACCATTTGCTAAAAGAAGCATTTGGTTCTTTAAATTGTACCCATGTGAATTATCTACTGTATCATAGTTACTTATGTATGTCCAAACCAATCATATCAAGGTATAACACTCTTTTGATCAACGAACTTCGGGTTCGTAGTATGATTTATCTCAATTGCTTTTATAAATGTATAATACATTCCAGAAGGTTGCGCCGAGAATTTATCCTTTACTAGCTTTCGGCTAGATATAAAGGAATTTATGCAAAAATATTATTCATCTCAATATAGTATTCATTGGATATAATTAAAAAATCAGTAAATTTATCTTGAATTTGATAAAGTAAAGTGCATCATTAATAAATAATTTAATATTATTTGTCAAAATAATACAAGTTCTTCTGGTGCTTTTAATGATGTTCGATGCACTTCATATAGTATTAACATTATTTTTAGCTAATGTTCATTCCTTAAAATACTTTTTGCCTTGAAGAATAGTATGCGTAGTTGCACTTATCAATATTTCTTTTTGGGTCAGTAAAGAAGCCGAAGACATCAAAGTGAGTCACTACTTGACCATCATAATCAAGGAAATTAATCTCCACTTTCCTTTTTCCCTTGATTGACTACTTGTTAGAGATCCACAAAGTATTTTGACGTAAGACAGGTATGTGCTAAATGCCTTTTTATGCTTTATTTTTCTACGTCTCCACCCACAGTTCACGATGAGATGTTGCATTTGCTTCAAGCAATACAGTAAAACCAGTAGGACGTAACCGATGATTTTTCATATATCATGCGAATCTTTGATGGTAAAGTACTCAATTTTCAAGTTATCGTCGAGATGATAATGAAAGAAACTAAGTACTTTTACGCTACCCTTAGATGTGTTTCTTTCTTTTATTGTCTTTCTCAAACCACTTGAGATCAGATGTACTATAATATTAATAGCTCATGACAAATAATTTTTACCAATATGTCATGTGCAACTAACTAAAATTTAGTGATATTGACTATTTGTGTAACTTTATGATATGTAAAGTCATAAATTCAATATCAACAGGACATAGATATTTATATTCTTCTTCAAGGAGTATTGTTTCACATATCACCAATATTTATAATCATCAAGACACATGCTACTTTAGGAGCATAGCAAATTATACTTTTGGAATTAATTTGGGTTATTACTATTTCAATAGTAATAGATCAATATTCTTTAGGAATATTGAATTATCAAATAAATTAGATTCTTAAATTCAATATAAATTGCTCTTTAGGAACATGTAGGATTCTTCAAAATATTACAATTAGTCGTACTGATTCTTCAAAATATTACAATTAGTCGTACTACTTCAAGAGCAACAATTTCTTTGATTTAGGAATATTGAATTATCAAATAAATTAGATCCTTAAATTCAATATAAATTGCTCTTTAGGAACATGTAGGATTCTTCAAAATATTACAATTAGTCGTATTGATTCTTCAAAATATTACAATTAGTCGTACTACTTCAAGAGCAACAATTTCTTTGATTTAGGAATATTGAATTATCAAATAAATTAGATCCTTAAATTCAATATAAATTGCTCTTTAGGAACATGTAGGATTCTTCAAAATATTACAATTAGTCGTATTGATTCTTCAAAATATTACAATTAGTCGTACTACTTCAAGAGCAACAATTTCTTTGATTTAGGAATATTGAATTATCAAATAAATTAGATCCTTAAATTCAATATAAATTGCTCTTTAGGAACATGTAGGATTCTTCAAAATATTACAATTAGTCGTACTGATTCTTCAAAATATTACAATTAGTCGTACTACTTCAAGAGCAACAATTTCTTTGATTTAGGAATATTGAATTATCAAATAAATTAGATCCTTAAATTCAATATAAATTGCTCTTTAGGAACATGTAGGATTCTTCAAAATATTACAATTAGTCGTACTGATTCTTCAAAATATTACAATTAGTCGTACTACTTCAAGAGCAACAATTTCTTTGATTTAGGAATATTGAATTATCAAATAAATTAGATCCTTAGATTCAATATAAATTGCTCTTTAGGAACATGTAGGATTCTTCAAAATATTACAATTAGTCGTACTGATTCTTCAAAATATTACAATTAGTCGTACTACTTCAAGAGCAACAATTTCTTTGATTTAGGAATATTGAATTATCAAATAAATTAGATCCTTAGATTCAATATAAATTGCTCTTTAGGAACATGTAGGATTCTTCAAAATATTACAATTAGTCGTACTGATTCTTCAAAATATTACAATTAGTCGTACTACTTCAAGAGCAACAATTTCTTTGATTTAGGAATATTGAATTATCAAATAAATTAGATCCTTAGATTCAATATAAATTGCTCTTTAGGAACATGTAGGATTCTTCAAAATATTACAATTAGTCGTACTGATTCTTCAAAATATTACAATTAGTCGTACTACTTCAAGAGCAACAATTTCTTTGATCTAGTTAAAATAATAATGAACTAAAAGTAAATAATAAGATAAAAAATAAATAATGCATATAGCGAATAATAAAAAGAGATAATTGCTTATGAGAAATATGAAATATCAAGAATATTTGTTTACTGTGTTTTTCTTTAAGAAAATACAGATCTAAATCTCATATATAGTGCTCTTCAGAAGCACATCATATTCAATTATAATATGATGAAATCATGCTATGTTCTTCAGGATCACAACGTATTAATTTTAATAATTTTCAAGACTATTAAGAATTGTAAAAACATGTTTATTCAGAAATTACGAAAAATATTATATTGTTTTTCTAAAGCCAATCATATTTTTCTGGAATATGAGATGTAATTGGTGATTCATTAGGAACCACAAGAATAATATATGTCAAAGACTCTTCAGGAGCCAATCATATTCTTCTAGAATATGAAATATAGATTGTGATTCTTCGTCAATCACAAAAGATAATATCTAAATCACAAAAATCTTCTGGATTATTGATAGATTTTTGAGCGATCGTGTTTATTCAAGAAACCACGATTAATAATGTGTATATATATATGTCAGGGCTCTTCCAAAGCCAATCATATTCTTTAAGAATATAAGATATAATAGCGATTCATTAGGAACCATAATGAATCATAAGAATAATTTATATTTAGATTACAATAATCTTCAAGATTATTGGTGAAACTTTAAAGATCGTGTTTCTTCTGAAAACAACGATAAATATAAATCGATTAAAGGATTTCTAAACATTTAAATAACACAATATATATATATATATATCATTAATGGACGGATGGAAATTACTAAACAATTATAAGTTAAGAGTATTTTGAATAGCAATCCAATTGGATTATGTTTTCTGACAACCGGCGAATGACCCTGAATTTTTTTTTTTTTTCAAAATCATTACTACCATGGAAAATTGAGAAAGACCACGTAGGATGTAAATTGAAAACACTTTTGAGAAAGAGAATAGTGCTGATAACGTGTTATAAACTAGAAGAAAATAATAGAAAATAGAGATAAAAGTTAGAGAGAAAACTCATGAATTATACTCCAATATGTAACCAGTGTAACCTATTTATAAGTATAAGTTTATGATTTTAGGGGTACGACAATCATTTCCTAAATGTAATAATTATTTACAACAAAATATATATATAATTTAAAAGGAAAAAAAAAAGAAAAGGGGACCCTCCTGGTAGCACCAGGTGGGGGTCCCATCCTTTTTCTATTTTAAAAATAAATTATTATTATATTTTTTGTTTTTAAATTTTTTATTTTTTAATTTAAAATTTAAATATAATGGGAATTTGATTAGGGACTTAACGGAAAATTTGAAAGAAACTATCAAGAGGATTAATCGTGTGAGTAATTGAAAGGTTGAGGATCTAATAAATCAAAAAAATGTTAGAGATCCCAAACGATATTAAATGTAAAGATTGTGGATAAAATATGAAATTAACCCATTTGAAAATAAAGATCGGCCTAACAACCTTGACGTTGTTCATATATGCTGCTATCACTATGCACGTTACCAAACGTGGTCGTGTGGTTCAAATTCCCTTTAGAATAAACAAAAATGAAAGGCATTTTCTCATTTCCATGTGTTTAACGAATCTGAGCCAGTAGCGTAAAAGTGGAGACATTAATTACCCGTCCCGCAGGAACAGTAAACGTGTGACGCGTCAAATGATTAACGGTGATGAGTGAAGCAGCCACACAAGAAATCACTACATGATGACCACATTATGACTTCGCAGCTAGGCCACGTGGCTGAAGAAGATGCGGTGGTTAATGGCGGCTTCTCGGAAGGCCACGAAGCTTCCATGAGTTGAATAAAATTCTACCTTTAAGAGTATTATACTATAGTCTCATATATTAATCAATAACTCACACATAAAGATTTAAAGGCTTTAATTTATTATTAAAATGGGATCCAAATCCTACATTTAGATTGTTTAGTGGTTTAAGCTTAATCCATGTAATCTAATTATATTTTAGTTAGTTGGCAAACATTTAATCAATAGTTAGATTCTCGCCTCCTACCGCCCTCTTGGAATATCAAAAGAAAATGTACACATCAAAGCGATGTACGTATTTACAAAAATGTCATAAATTTTGTTGATTGGCATTTATGACAAAACACTAAAATTTTGACAAATCTCATGCAATCCTTTTTTTTTTTTTTAAAATATTAAAAGTGCATGAGGACACAAGAGAGGAAAGGGAAATTAGGGAGGACAATTATGGTTCGAACTCAAGAATTTCTACTTGCAACTTGAGTATTTAACTAAGGCACAATTTGGTGAACTTGATCTGGTGTCATATGAACCATATACTATGGCACTATATTGTGCACGTAGTGTATGGTTCATATGGCACCAGATTATGACTCCACAATTCGGACCACATATATTAGGCATATATTAGGCAATTTGAAAAAGAGAAATAAACAGTCATGAGATAAATATGCATTGTTTTCAAAATCAATGGAAATTTGAATGAATAATGCTATTCTCCTTTACTTATTACTTATTGACATTTTTTTTTTTTAAGAAAACCACTTATTAAGTGACTTGATGAGAGTGCTATATTTTTTTTGTCTTATCGTTGTTTCGAATTTTTTTTTCCTTAACCAAGACCAAGTTCATTGGTAAGTAAAGTGACAATAGGAAGCAGTATTCCTCAGTTGAAATGTATATTATAGAATGAATTTTCATTTTATGCATTTGTAAATGTCTAGATGATAAGTCACAATATACTATTTTTTCTCCATCACTAAGGGTAAAATAGATATTTTCCATTCAAAGGTCGATATTTCTATAAGGGCAATTATATTGTCACTACAATATTTTATTACCACATCACATTTTAACCCCACCACATATTAGACTTGAAATAGATAACCACACCACAATTTATTCGCATTTATGTCCAATATAAAATTAAATATGAGAAAAAACAAGAATTAAAATAAATGTGGTGCACACTGTTTAAAAAAGAAAGAAAAAAAGAATGTGGTGCACATTGACTGTCTCTCCTTCATGTCCAACAAGCAACCCACTTCCCAAAAAAAAAAACACTAAATCCCTAAATCTTTTAGTCTTCTTTGCTTCTTTTGATTATGCTTGCCATATCATCCAACACCCAAAAAAGAAATTGAAACATAAAAGAAAAAATTAATCAATTTAACATGATGACAGTGAAGATTGTGCTAATTAAAATCAATGTAGTTATTGGTGCCACAACCTGAAATCTAAAGAATAGTCATCAGAAAAGTAATAAGAGTTGCACGGTGCATTCTGTCAACAAAAGCTGTCGGAAAGATTAAATTACTAGAAAGGGGAAAAAAAGGGACATAAATTTTTTTTAAAGAAAAAAGGATATAATTTGATGTGGTGTGAAAATAAAAAAATGATGTATAATATATTTAAACTAAGGTTATTTGTGTAATTTGAATAAATTGCATTTAAGTGAAGGTTTATTTTGTGTGGTGGCAATGAAATATTGTAGTGGTAATATAATTGCCTTTTCTGTAAAGGTGACTTATATAGACACTACAATTATTTTTACATTTATATCCATAGATTTTTTATTTTTCATTGTTTTATTTTTCCTAACTTTTTATTAATTAGTACTCCTAATAATAGTTTTTCATCTAAAATTTTTGTTACTGAACTTTCAAAATGAGGGAAAAAATAGTTTATTACAGTTAGCTATTTGTCATCGTTTAATAGCTTAAAATGAGTATAGTATTTCTTAACAAAATTTCTGGAAATGAAAATTGTTTTGGAATACAAGATGTGCTAGTTAAAGAATATATAGAGAGATATGTAATACAATTTAAATATGGTATAACCATGAAAAAATATGGTACACTTTTTTTCTTGACAATATTCATTTTGGACATTTTTATAAATGTAAGACAAATCTCATTTTTAATTTTTAATTAGAGCTTCTCGAATTAAACAGTGTGCTTTATAAATATTTAAAAAAATCTCATTTTTCACCAAAGTGAATTAGAACTATCCCTTCTTGGTATCATTTTGTTAGTCTGCCGTCGTTTTCTTCCTTTAAGTTGATATTCTTAATTGTTTGTAACATATTGCCAACCAATTTTGTTCACCCACTCACTGTGAGTGAGATTACACGGCCTACTTCTGATGTGACGTACACATGGCTTGACGTGGCGCATCAAAAATAGATGGTGTAACTCTACCTATAGTGAATGAGTGAACCAGACTCGCTTGTCAACCGTGTGAAAGATATATAGGTTTTAAATGAGAAAATGGTAGGAACGAACTACAAGGGCACAATCTGGAAAGATAAAGGGCCTGTTTGTTTTAATTTATAAGCAGTTGTTTATAATCAACAAAATTTATTCTAACAAAAGCAATTCCAATAGATTTGACATGTGTGTGGTTTATATATATATTCTTGGCTATTTGCGCGTCCACATGCCTTCACTCCAGTCAAAAAAGCGAAATCACATTTCAAAAGAAACTTGTGTACAAATAATGGCATAATTGGGCCTTACTTGTTAGATTTGAAAATTCAGAGGAAGCCTTTAAATTTAAAAGAAATCTATCCTATTTTTTCTTGCAAGAAAACGCATGACCCATTGCCCCCTATAAGATGTTGATATATTTCAATATAGTAATTATTGGCCAATCATACCAGTTTATAATACAAGAATTTATAAATTTTGCCAAACCGATCCAAAATTGCCACGTGTGGTTCAATTGTGAGTCTCTCAAATTCTTGGTACAGATATTTTTCTCTTTCATTGGTTGGCACAGTAAGATATTTTTTTGACAGGTTGGCCAAATAAAAGCCATAATCATTATATATTCTTTTTTTTTTTTGGAACGAATAATCATTATATATTCGAATATATATGATGATGTTTTTGTTTTCATTATAAGGTCTCCAAATACTTTCTTTTATCATTGCCGCACCAACAATTTTTATTAATTTGAAATTTACCCCACAAAACTTTTGAAACTTTGTGATGACAACCAATTTTTTGGTGAAAGGATCATCACAAGAGGCATTAGCATGATGAACCATATACTATGACACCCAATGGTACATATGACATGTATGTGGATAGTCCACATGCACGCTACATGTATCATTGGGTGCTATAGCTTATGGTTCATCGGGTGCTAGATCAAATTTTGACATTAGCACACACTCGGGTTTGGGAATAGTGAATTGGTTATATATAATAATAAGAAGAAGAAGAAGAACAACAACAACAATATATATATATATAACACGACGCTCTTCCGATCTAAGAAAATTAGTCTGCAATTCCTTTGTACTGTATTTTTCTCACCAAAATTGTTTAAGTGAAGGTCACTTTAGACTTTTACTTACATGTTAGGTAAATGCTACGGTAAATTGTATGATAGATGTTTATCTTTATCTTATGCTAGATGTATATATTATCTTTTTAGTTATTATGAAGGATTTATCTATATTCAAAATTTTTTATTTTTTAATTCAAAATTCATGTATATATATCTTATCTAGGAAGTATTTCCTTATTTGGATTACACTTTTTTTAGCTGATGTATTAATTTTTAATTATTTTTTATATGCTTTAAAATTGAGTCGTTGTCAGATTACTTCTTTTGTGACTTTGTTTGTTTACCATTTAAAAGCCACTATCATTTGTCAACCAATTTAAATTTTAAATTTTTGCCACACGGCAATACACCATCAAGCCACATATTTGATGTGATGTAATTTTGCACATCATTTTAATCATTACCTTCAAATGACATCATTACGTAACATTACTTATACAAAATTTGAATTTTAAATCCATTTAAAAATTACTCCAATTAAAAATGGTTGCCAAACATAGTGTAAATATAGTTTAACTAATGTTTCATAATTTATAAAATTCTCATTACGGTATAATAAAAAATTTTTTTGATTTCTCGAGATTTAGGAATGACAATCGGTCATGTCGGGTCGGGTATGCAATATCTATTACCGTATTCATCAAAAAAAATTTATCTTATCCCCGTACTCATCCTCACTTAAATGGGGCACTGTTTAGTATGGGTAATTACCAATTTATTGAGCTATTTATATATCTATATATTTTTATTTTCATTTTTTATGATTGAAATTACCAAATTCAGTCTCTTCTATCAATACATCTTGTCTAGCTCTTAAATGTGCACCATTTTTCGAAGAACTCTATGCATCCTTCAATCGCCGGTTGGGCATTTGAGAACAGTAAGAGCTGATTCGACGAGATGCTTATTCAGGCCCTTCGGGCAACCAACCAAACCCGGTATATCAAATTCCATTAAAATCAACAACTTGGAGGTATGATTGAGTGACTTAAGGCATTGGTTTGCTAAATCGACATACAAGAAGATTGGATCATGGGTTCGAATCCCATTTCCTCCAGCACGGAAATGAAAAAGGGAGGTGAAATTACGTGAGAGAAAGAAACTTCTTAATAAATTTCATTATCTTTTTACTTTTCAAACCATTAGAATTTTTAGTAAATATTTTTATTTTTGACAATAAATGGTTAAACAGGCCTGGTATGGATAAAAAATATGATAACCTTCCTCAACACATTCTCAAGTTGGGTCAATTTTCTTTATTTCATCTCCGACCTAAGTACCCATATAGTCAGGTATTCTCTAATCTCTGTCTTAATATGGTCGAGCACCCACGGATATTAGGTTTGACTGATTTTTACCATCCCTATTAAATTCACTTAATAGCATTTTATATTGAATAAAATATAATAACTATTAGTTAACAATAAGATAATCAAAATATTACAGCCCAATGTGGCTAATCATACATTACTAAACATTTCGTACAAATGTTAATATATAATTTGATTTGGTATCTTCTCATACAACGCACTTGTGATAATCTAGTTAACTTAATGTGTGCTTAGTGCAGTAAAAATCTTAGGGATAAGATTCTATGTTCATATATAAATATCGGCCTTTGCTTCTTTTTTCCCCTTTTAATTTTTAACTATGAAATATGAGTGACTTAGCAAATGACATCACAAAAAAAAATATTGCAAAAGTAAGACATTAATTTAAAAAAAAAGAAAAGAAAATTATTTCAAGTCTACATAAGTTTACTTCTTGATTACATTTTTGTTGTGAAAGAAAATTTCGATTCACCACTCAATGCTTCTGTATTATACTATTTCACACATGTTTTTAACTTTTTAATTTTTTTTTTGGGTGTTACACAGGGAAATTGATGCGGAGAAGCAAACTCTTGATCAAGGTTTTGTGAAACAGTTAGGATGTCATTTAACGAGAAAGGTGTTAGCAACTTTTTTAACATTGTTTGATGTGAAATAGTTTTTATCATATACCATGATAACTTCTTTACTATTCTATGAGGGCATTTGTGCAAAAAATAAAAATAAAAAATGAGAGGGAAAGAGACATTTTGGGGAGTTGTTCGAGAGAAACGAGGTTTTGTGGACAGGGGTCGCAAATGTGTAAGTGAGAGAGACAAATATCGGCGGTGGGTCGTCCTCTCGTCGACATTCTCCACATACATGCACCCAAAATTCCCAACTAATCCAATTTTTAATATAAAATTTACGAAGCATAATCACATCATTTTTTAATTTAATTTTCGAACATTATTACTTATTAGTGATTGAGCATTTTTTCTTTTTGTTTTTCAAAAAAATCATTTTGAATTTTTTTTTGAAATAGAAATCATTTTGAAATTTGAAATATGTTTATCTTTGTGATGTCCATCTATCCATCACCTATACGAGGCTGAAAGTATTGTAACGATATTTTTTAAAACTAGAAACTTTTCATTATTTTATAATTGGGTGTTTGATTCTCATTATAAGAATCAAATTATAATGTAAAATTATGAGATAATTGATGAAAATTTAATTAAATTTTGAGATATGTGATGATAATTAAATAATTGTCAATTCAATAATAAAAAAATCAGTGATATGTAAAATTATAATTTAAAATGATAATGAGAATCAAACAAGGATCTGAAATGGCCCCCCCATTATAAATAAATATTTTGATGGGTGAGACCCTTGTGACAATGTATGATAGAGGTTGAACGGGGTTAATACACTGCATAAGATTTCTATCCTTCCACCAAGTATCTCTCTTTTGTTGTTTGTCTCTCTCTACTTATTGATTCTCAATGTTTCTCTCTCATTGATATCAAGAATTTGATCCCCCCTTTTCTCTCTCTATATCTCCACCTCCTCTCCCAGAATCAAATTACTGGTTTCCCTTAAAACTGGCTTTCTCTGTCCATATAATCATCCCTTCATTTTCACTTTGATCTTTCTCTCTCCTCACCTCCCATTCTCATCTTCTCATCATCCCCACCATAAGCTTCTGGGCTTCAATTTAAATAAATTCAAACCCATATCGGAATTTGAACTCTTTCGTTATACGGAATTTCGGTTTTCTCCGTAAAGATGAAGACTGGGATTTCCTGCGAGTTGTGTAATGCAGATGCTATGGTTTATTGTCCGTCGGATTCTGCGTTTCTTTGCCGGAGCTGCGACGGTAAGGTTCACGGCGCCAACTTTCTCGTGGCACGCCATCTACGCCCCCCGGTTTGCTCCGAATGCAACGGGATTATCGTCGGAGATGGAGCCGCCGCCGTTGGCTTCCAGCCATTTCCTTCAATTTGTTGGTGCTCGCCGGCCCCGGCGGGGG
>CAVNYN010286388.1:0-14663 GCA_963692815.1 Nyctanthes arbor-tristis | reverse complement strand
CAAAATCAAATTTTGCTATTTTTAAAAACCATAAAAGAAGGGGCTTCTGGGCCCCACCTTGAAATTTGTTCTCTGTTTGATGCATTTTGTGGAATTAATAACCCCAAGTTAAGTTAATTAGGGGTACCCCAAAAAAAAAAATAATAATAATATATATATATCTTCCGATCAGATTCGTCTGCAGTACCTTTGTACCACAGTTTTCCCACCAAAATTGTCTCAAGTGAGGACATTTTAGATATTTTTTACATATTAGGTAGATTCTGCGGTACATTATAAATTAATATTTCCATATTTTTTCAATTAGTTATGAATTATGATACTTATTTACTCTTATCTTTAAATATTTTGATTAAATATTTTGTTGGATATATCTTATTTTCTTAAATATTTTGTTAGATTAATTTATATATTCAATGTTTTTTGATTTTTTAATTTAAAATTTTTTTAATATACATATATTATCTAAGAAGTATTTCATAATTTGTAGTAAACTATTTAATCTTTAGTTGATGCATTAATTTTTAACTATTGTTTATATACTTTTAAACCGAGTTGTTAATTATTACGTTACTTCTTTTGTATATGACAAATATTGTTTAATTAATACTTCATAGTTTACAAAATTCACAGTATAGTCTCGGAGAAAAAAATGTTTAATTTCTTGAGATATAAGAATGACAAGGGGTCGGGTCGGGTCTACTACACCCGTTAATGTATTTATCAATTTAAATATTAGTACATATAATTTATATTACTCATTTATTAGCCGATTTAAATATATTTATATATTTCTATTTTCATCTTTTATTTATTAAATAGTATTCTAAACATTAAAATTATAATTGAAATTACTGAGTTTTCTTGATAAGTTTTATCATCTTTTTACTTTTCAAATCATTCGAGTTTTTAGTAAATATTTTTATTTTGGTCCAAAAAAAGTAAAGGGGTCAGGTACAAATAAAAATTATCATATCCTTCCTCGGTAGATTGTTACGTCAAGTCGATTTTTTTATCTCATCCCTGACCAAATTACCTATTTAGTCGGCTACTCCCTATCTTAACAGGATCGGGTACCCGTGGGTATCGAGTTTGTCGGGTCTTTTTGCAACTCCTATTAAAGTCACTTAATAGTATTATATATTGAGTAAGCACATAGTGACTATTAATTAACAGCAAAATAATCAAAACATTAAAGTTTAACATGATTAATTGTACACTACTTAACATTTCGTACTAATGTTAGATATAATTAATTTGATTTAGTATCTTCCCGTGCAACGCACGGGTGATAATCTAGTAATAATAAATAAATAAATAAATCTCTTCCCTCCCAAAAACTTGATAATAAGTAATGAGTAATGACCCATACCATCAACGAGTATGTGAATTAGTTGGAATAGCTTTCAAAAAGTCGAAAGCAACTTCTAAACGTTAGAAACTTGTTGGAATTTTGTTTCAATATTTATAAGAATTTCAAAAGAAGTAATTGGCTGAAAATGACTCTTCAAAAAACCATCCTATCAGAATTCAGAAGTTAAAATTGAAGTAATTCCAATTGAACAAACTCTAAGTCGAAAATTGATAATAGCCTCATTAAAGTATATATAAATCCCTAATCCTAATTGAGGTTTTGATTAATTTGTCCAAATATTCTTAGAATTAATTTTGATTTGTTTGAAAAATATATATTATATCGTTAGCCATCCCTTAAAACTAGCATAAATTGGTGAGGTCTATAATAATAATAATAATAATAATAATAATAATAATAATAATAATAATAATAATAATAACAACAATAATATATATAAGTGTGTTTGTATTTCTTTAAGCCTTATAACAGTAGTTTAGCATAACAAATCTTGAGCAATGCAATGGGCACTACAAGTCATAATATAATCACTTATATAAATGACATCGATTCTTTATCACATGTATTTAGTTTATGTTGTTTATTTTAGATTAATTAGAAATACAGAAAAATGTTTGACTAGTTATATATTTTATATATTAAATGTTAGATAAAGAAGGGAAAAACTATTCTTCTTCTTCTTTTATTTTTTAAATCAAGAGGAAAAACAATTCGATGATCTGAATATGAAAGTTTCATCAATTATAATATTGAATGATACTTGTGTTCAAGGTAAAAGTTTGGTTGACCTAACTGCGATATTTCATGTGAATTATTGCACCACATACTCCCATACAATACAACAAAAAACACTAATGAAAAGCAAATTAAGTTTTGATGGATATTCCATTGTCCAACCTAATTTGTAATCGATTTTATGATTAGTTTTTCCAGATTTTGTTATTATTCTATTTCATTAATGTAGAGCACATAGTCATAATTTTTTCCAATAAAACCAAAGTATAATATGTTTGTTTCCATTTAAAAAGAAAATCAAACTAACTTCTTTTTTTTTTTTTTACAGTAAATCAAACTGCCACAATTAATTAATAACTTTGTTATGAAGAAAGACTTCTTTTTTTGTTTTGGGGGGGGGGGGTTGGGTTGGGTTGGGGGGATTAGTGTTGGGAATTAATGTAAATTTCCGATTATGCCCGCAGGATCGTTGTTCAAGGAATTTAATTGAGACAAGAAAAATAAAAGAAGAAGACGAATTTAACGGACTATCAAAGTTTTTCACTATATGATTCAAGTCGCTACAACCATATAGAATTTCACTCACCAACCCACAACCCTCAAGTATTACAAGAAAAATACTCAAGTTTTACAGCACCTAATTTTCTACTCTTTGAACAAACCTCAAAGAGTTACAAGAAAAACTCACAATATGCTAAGCTCGCCAATTTTTCTCTCAAAGACTCAAGTCACTCTTGTCTATAAAAGAAGAGGAAAACACAACTATTTATAGGCTTTGTTTACTAAGAAGATAAGACAATTCCTTTTAGGATTTGGATTCCTTTTCCTCTAAGAACTCTCTTTTTTTCCTTTTCCTTTTCAACTTTGAATTATTTTTGGCAATAAACACAACAATCTCCACCTTGCTAAAATAAGCCAAAATCTTCGTCTTCTCCGGTCTTTTACACAATACTTGACAAATTACCAGGTAAACTTTTGACACTTTGACAGTCCCATACTCCACCACATGAGTATAATCACTTAGAATTAACAACAAATTCCAAGCATTTCATCGGCTCAATGTCGAAATAAACTTGTTGAAATTTGTGATGCAACTCTCTTGTTGACTTTCTTGAGAGTTCATCAGCCATCGACATTACTACAACCACACACCCTGCATCACTATCAATCAATGCCTGTGTGTAAATATAACCACTAGAAGTAATAAACATCATTTGCCATGGCACCTAGCGACACGCTATGAGAATGTACCCACTTACTTCATAGCACATCACTCCCCACAAAGAGAGTTGAGTTGTCCGAATTCTTTGAGCCAGTAGCCGAACCTGCTCTATCTCTTGGACAATCTCTTCTGACGTGACCGGGTGCTCCGCAGTTCCAACAGATTCCTTTCCTTTTCCCAGAGTTCTTCCTCTTCGGGCTTACTACTAGATTTAACGAGTTTTCAGATGAGATATTACTTCCATCATTCAACCTTCTTTCTTCATAGATAAATTTACTCGTGACTTTTGCAAAATTCACCGTCTCTTTTCCATACATTAAAATAGGCTTGATATATTTAAAAGACGTCGGAAGAGACCAGATGAGCCTTAATGTTTTATCTTCATCTTCAACTTTAACTCCAATGTATTCTAGTTCAGAAACGATGCCATTGAGAATACTGAGATGATCTGAAATTTTCGTGCCTTCATCCATTCGCAAAGAATGAAACAGCTTTTTCAGATACAACCGATTTGAGAGGTTCTTTGTCTGATATAATTTTTCAAGTTTCTTCCAAAGTTCCTTTGCTGAAGATATTCCATTCACGTTTGCAAGGACCTTTTTGGCTAACTGAAGACGTATCATACTTGCTGCTTTCAAATCTAACTCTTCCCAATCTTCATCGCTCATATCGAGTTTGACAGCTCCACCATAATCTCCGATAACAACTGATTTTCCTTTGTTGGAACTCGAGTTTGGCTTTCCCTTCAAAGCCTTATGCAGTCCAAACTGAATCAAGATATCCCTGACTTGTACTTGCCACAAGCCGAAATTGATTCTACCATCAAATTTCTCCACTTCGTATTTTGCCATATATTTCATGTACTCCACCTTGAACAAAACCTGACGCTTTGATACCACTGTTGGGAATTAATGTAAATTTTTGATTATGCCCGCATGACCGTTGTTTAAGGAATTTAATTGAGACAAGAAAAATAAAAGACGAAGACGAATTTAATGGACTATCAGAGCTTTTCACTATATGATTCAAGTCGCTACAACCATATAGAATTTCACTCACCAACCCACAACACTCAAGTATTACAAGAAAAATACTCAAGCTCTACAGCACCTAATTTTCTACTCTTTGAACAAACCTCAAAGAGTTACAAGAAAAACTCACAAGATGCTAAGCTCGCCAATTTTTCTCTCAAAGACTCAAATCACTCTTGTCTATAAAAGAAGAGGAAAACACAACTATTTATAGGCTTTGTTTAGTTGGAAGACAAGACAATTCCTTTTAAGATTTGGATTTCTTTTCCTTCAAGAACTCTCTTTTTTTCCTTTTCCTTTTTCTTTTCATTTTCAACTTTGGATTATTTTTGGCAATAAACCCAACAATTAAGACAGTTAATTTTTTTTTAATAAAGTAACTTTCGTTTTTACCTGAATATATACAATGCACACTACATAGAAACACACTATATATAACAAAATCATGATTTTTTTTTTTTTTAGAGTAACTTTCAAATATATCAAAACATGACATTTCCTTCTAGTGCAGGGTGAGAGGCGCATGGGGCAATTTGGTCCATTCATTAATTTTTATTTTGTACATGATGAATACGTCAATATGTAGAAAATAAGAAAAATGATTTTCCACACATGGTAAAATTGTACCATATTATATTTCACGAATTATGTGCTAAAAAAATGCTCCTATAATTAGCTAAACTACATATATATAATTAATGATGAACGAATTTTAGGTTCACTAAATGAGTACGGAAAAATGAGTAGGGTCTGTTTAATTTTATCGTTTTCCATTCACAAGTATGGACTTTGGCCAATAGGAGTAGGTGGAAAAATCAACTTAGATTTGCCTTAAAGTGCCTAATTACTATCATTTAAGTAATAATTAATTAGTTATGTTTATTTATTTATACTTTTATAATAATCCAGTCAAGAAGCCTGCTGATCATATACCTAATCCTTGTATTTAAAATTTAATCGTTACTCAACGGAAACCCTATTTGCAAAGAGAGGGGTTGAAGTGGGACCCGCAAGAGGAGGCAAATTATAATTAAAAATGGACTCGTATGCAATCCGTATAAACCAGGTGTTTTGTGTAATCTTTTCTTTTTGATTTTTGTGCACCTTCTCCACCTTTTTATTTTAATTGGGGCAAAACTTATTTAGCATACACAGTGTCCAAATTCGGAATATATATATATATAGTTATTTTATTATTATAATTATTATTATGTTTGATGAGGGAGTGGAGTTAGCTGTTCGAACCACATATATAATTATTTTATTTTGTTAAAACTAATTAATGTTTAATTATAGTATTATATATATATATATAAGAAGTATGATAATATAAAGGAAGGTTACTCTTTCTTTTGGGGAAAGTAATTAATTGCCTTGGTCAATTGATATTAAATTATACATTTAAATCAAATCAAATCGAAAATGATAATTACATATATATATATATATAAATATATATATATATAAAGCTACTAGGTCAACCAGCCATCATGTATGATATATTTCGACGGAAAAAAAATACTTGTTTTAGGTCAAAATTAGCCAGAAGACAAGTAAAGGTCTTAAAATGTACCCTATATAGTCTTGAAGTGGAAAAAAATCTTGGTACTTCAAAAGTGGCATACTCTGTCATGTTGGTAGAATTATAAAAACTGATGTGTGGATTCGTATGACCCGATTCATTGTTAAATTAAGACCCTTGAACACGAATTTAGGTTTTTAATTGGTTACAATTACCTATCTTCGATGTTCGGGGAATACTAAAAATTTTTCGGGGTTCTATATTTTAACTACTGTGCTTAGCATTGGATACACGTTAAGTTAGTTTTAAATTCAAGTAAGAGCTGATATGCCAGGTAGCAAATAAATTGCATGCGCAAATTAATTATAATAATTAGGCCTTCTACCCATAAATAGATTATTATATATAATGAAATTTATTATAAGATGAGGAAATAATCTATTTTTATATCTAATTACTGCAAGTGAAAAGAAGTCAAATTTAATGAAGAAGTTGCTCATGTTTTTATAAATTCTTTGAAGTCATCCATGGAATTTTGGAGGACGAAAGCTTTATGCATCTCTTTTGTCATCTTTATTATATATATTTTATCAATATAAATTGTTTTTCATTATTTTATATATATCAATTTAATATACTTGTTTTGTTAAATTTGGTAAATATGGGCAAATAAGCCTGATTGCAGGGCTTCGTGTTTCATGCTTGTAACGCTCAATCGATTGCATTTATGCAAATATATATGTTACACGTGTCTAGCTATATATATCTCAATCTCTCTAGTCAAGTTTTGATGGTATTTCTTTTAAATATTCGATGAGTATGATTTTACCATTGTACGTAATTTCCTAGTCAAAATTCAATTTGACAGTATAAAACCATTAATACCGTGCATACATATGGTGAATGTAAGTAAAGTGTCCTCCTCGCTACATGCATTCATTTTATTTTTGTATTTCATTATTTTCAGCATCAAGACCTCCGCAAACATATGGCCAATAAAAGCTTTGATTTCAAGACTTCGTACTTCACGATTTCAGCTCTAAGGTACATCCACGTTTCTGCAATATCTTTAAATCTTGTCAGGCGTTGATAGGATCGTATATATTCAGTGGTTATGATTTGGTCAAATATCAATTTTACTCAATACAGACGTACTTGTAATCTTTTCCAATGTATATATTAATTACAATAGTAAATTTAGTTCAGCATGTCAAATATAACATATATACTAGCTAGCCTGAACATCATACATATTACATTGAAAATATTCAATATTCACTATCAAACATTACGACACTTGACAGATGATACCAGCCGTTAATGTGATCTGAGAAATGGCATCATACATAGCTTATACTTGAACATTCCCATATTTTAATATAATGGTAATTAAAAACCTTTTTAAATAAAAACAAAAAAATTGCATTTGTATTAGGTGGTAAAAGATATGTCCTCCTCAAGAATAACCTGCATGAAATGAAATGTCAAAAGTGAAAAGCGTAAACAAAGGAGGGCTTATCCATAAATTAAATTGAAATATTCTAGGAATTATACATTTAATTACCGGGCTAGGAAGCCAAAATTAAAGCACTAGTTATTTTTTCCAAAGTCTTCAATGGCGTCACCGAATGGAGCCGTTTTAGAGAGAGAAAAGAAAATACTTTAGGGGAAGAGAGAGAGAGAGAGAGATGAATATATACAATAAAAATTGGGTTTTCTACAGAGAAGAGAATTGTTGGGTTATCGCAGAGAAGCAAAAAAGGGGATAGAAATTCACTTAAAATAGGCAATAGCCTGTGTCTTTTGGACATATAATTCTCTTCATTTCCAATCCTCTCAGATAACTCTGCCCGCTTCAGTTAGACTGTAATCGACTCAGTCTCTCTCTGGGACATTTGTCTTCGTTGATTATGGTGATCTGGGACTTGTCTACAGAGAGAGGGGATCGGAAAAAAGGCGGGCGAGGCAGTTGGAGTGCAATTAATTCTCTTTAGTATGTCAGTATATGGCTTTCTCATCAAGTGCAATAGCTGAGAATACATCTCCTTTAGAGCAAGAAAGCAAGTTTCTTGTACAAGCTCCATTCATGGCGTCAAGTAAAGGCAATAACCCCTCTGCATCCACCCATGCAAATATCTTCCAACAACAGAATTTTCAAGAACAACTTCATCAGCAACATGATCACCACCAGATTTCTTTTGGGATGATGCCATCTGCTTCATCAGCAGCAGCCATTCCTCCTTGCAACTTCATGTGAATTTCGTTTTTCCCTTTTCTGTTTTTCATCATCATCATCATCATCATCACTTTTCTTTCTTTTTCGAATTTCTCACCAAAGATTCCCTTTTTAATTTGTTTTCAATTTTTAACCAATATATATTTCTTCCCTTTAATTGTTGCTCAATTACATATGGATGATGATGACAACTTTATATGTGCAGAAGCAAAGATACCGGAGGTTATGAGATGGGTGAATTAGATCAGGCACTTTTCCTTTATCTTAATGGCCAAGAACAGTCAACGCCTCAAGAACAAAGACGTAAACATCTCCCTCTCCTCTTCTCTCTCTGTGGGATCCAAGTTTTCAACTTTCTAAGTTTTGATTTTTTCTTTTCCCTATTTTCCCAAACGTTTTCTGTTGAGATTCTCCTTGGTTGGGCCATAAGGGAAGTATGTTGAAGGGACAGGGCTTAAAACTCTGATAGTACTTTCTTTGACCAGATCCTTTGAGAAGGAAAATTTCACTTTTCAGTTTTGAAGAAAAAGAGAAAATTTTGATCTTTTAATATGTATTCCTCGTTTGATTTCAAATATTATGGGTTGTTCCTATTTTCTGAATCTTGGACCACGACATGTAACAAACTCTTGCTTCATGAATTACTTGCGAACTCTGATTGTACTGAACGAGAAAAAGGAGATGTAGTACGAATCAAAGATTTTTTTTTTTTTTTGTCCCTCTCTACTTTTCTTTTTTCCCTTTTACTGGTTTCTGTTTATAACTTTTGCGGAGAGCTTAAAATGCATGAACTTTCCTTATCTGCTCTCTCTCTTCTTCCTCCATTATTATTATATATAATGATCTTCTTTTCAGTCACTACAAGATGATTCTTTTCTAAATTTCAGTGTCTTCGGGGATGAGGCCACCAACTCTCAACATTTTCCCTTCTCAACCCATGCATGTAGACCCATCTTCAACCGCAACCACAGCAACAAAGGTTTGTTAATTTGTGTCTAGCTATATATATATTAAACATTTTTTGCTTTTATATATTAATTATTAAGTACTTAAGGCTAGCTAGCTAATGGGGATTTGTTAAATTTAAATTTGGGTTTGGTACAGCAGGCAAATACTGGAATAGTTTCTCCAGATACCGGTGGTTCAAAGAGGTCATCTGATCAGCGGTCCATGGAATCATCCAACCCCAAAAATGATGTCGCTTCTGCTCCTCAATCTCAATCTGCTAAAGCAGTTAAGGTTAGGACACAAACTAGCATATAACATTTGTTAAATATGTCTGAATAATTAATTAAACAATTTGGTAGGTTCTTGTACATAAAACTGAGATTTGCACTAGTATTTAAATTAAAAATTATATTATTTTTTGTTTTTTCGTGTTCTTGTCATTTTCTAGCGTGAAGCAACCCGCAAAGGGCCTACTTCAAGTTCCGAGCAGGAAGGTCCCAAGACACCAGATCCTAAGGTAAATGGTCGTGAGTAGATCTCTTCTTGATCAGGATATATAAATTTGCAGAACTAATTACTAACTTGTTTAAGTCTTAATTAATTGCAAGCAGGTTCTGAGGAGGCTTGCTCAGAATAGGGAGGCAGCAAGGAAAAGCAGGCTTAGGAAGAAGGTAAATTAATGGAGGGAATACATATTTAATCCCATGCATGGAATTTGATAATTACCATATAATTATTTTAAAATCTAACTAATCCTCTTTTTTTTTTTTTTTCTCTGAAACAGGCTTATGTTCAGCAGCTAGAGTCAAGTAGAATTAGGCTTACTCAACTAGAACAAGAAATTCAAAGAGCAAGAGCCCAAGTACTTAACTAAGATTAATTTGGCCTCCACTTAATTATAATGATTAATTAATAAAAGTTGATTTGGTTAATGTTTGGTTTTTATCTTAATTAGGGGATTTACTTGGGTGGAAGTTCGATGTTAGGAGGAGATCAAGGCCAGGTATCTGTTCCGATGGGAAACATGACCCCAGGTACGTATTTTGCCAATTTGCACATATATACATATCTTCACTTGGGTTGTAAACTTGATTAAATGTAATTTTAATTAGCTTAATAATTATTTTAAATTTGTAGATGGTGCAATGTTCGACATGGAGTATGCAAGGTGGGTGGAGGAGCATCACCGACTAATGATGGAGCTCCGAAATGCAGTGCAGGATCATCTCCCGGAAAATGAGCTGCGAATTTTTGTAGAGAATAGCTTGGCTCACTATGATCAATTGATGAACCTCAAGAGTATGATTCTCAAGTCCGATGTGTTTCATCTCATTTCTGGCATGTGGAAGACTCCCGCTGAACGTTGCTTCATGTGGATTGGAGGTTTCCGACCCTCTGAAATCATCAAGGTACGCATCTCTTATCAGAAAACCCTAATTTTAGAAACAAAACCCAAATTGGCCATTTTTTTTTTCTTTTTAATGCCACAAAATAAAATTATTATTTGCTAGCTAGCTAGCTTCTTGTTTCCAGAATTGGTGATTTTATAAATATGTACTTCTTGTTGTAAATTAATCAAAAGCTGGGTGAATAATTTGAAATAAGTGGATGAATTTAAAAAATTATAATACTAATTATATGAATAATTAGTTCTCGAGTTACAAGTGTGGTGCTAGATGAAATGACTTTCTCTGCGTAAAATAAGAATGTGTTGACGCGTGACCTTTTACACTTGTACATCTTTAGACGAAGTGCAGTTGAAAATTAAATGAGAATAAAACCAAGGTGGTACCGTTATTTTATATATATAAATAAAAAATAATTAAAGTTAATTGCATGGGTTATATACAGTAGTTATGAGAATATCTCAGAATGACGAAAATGTGTAATGATACTTTTCCCTTGTAGGTTTTATTCCCATCCCACCCATAAAGTCATGTCAGTTACTACCATTAATTCATGATGTGCTATATATATATGATATAGATAGAGAGAGAATAATAATATATAAAGGTAGCTAGAGAAGTCTCAAATAAACCGAACCCTGCAGGCCTAACATATATATATATATAAAGGAAATGTATTGAATGATTAATAGGTAGGTAGAATTAATTAATTATTGTTAAAAAGAAAACCATAAGATGCAGGATGCATATATATGATTTTATATACAAGGTGGCTTAACTAATTAACTCCTGTTTAGTTTGTTTTTGCAATAATAATAATAATAATAATAATAATAATAATAATATAAAGTTAATGTTGTGCGCGCGTATAGGTTATCTCGACTCAGGTGGAACCGTTGACAGAGCAACAACTTATGGGAATATGTGGATTACAACAATCCACACAGCAAGCAGAAGAAGCCCTTTCTCAAGGGCTTGAAGCTCTCAATCAGTCTTTGGCAGAGACAATAATTTCAGATCCTCTCAACCTGCTTGCCCCCGACATGAACACCTTCATGACTTCAATGGCTGTCGCCGTCAACAAACTCAACACCCTCCAAGGTTTTGCTCGCCAGGTACCTACCTACTTCTACACATCCATATTCTACCTGCGTCCCCTGATCATTGCACTTTTTTGTATATATTACACAATGAAATGAACGGATTGGCTGCATGATTTTCATCGCTCTAACTTCAAAAAATAAGATTTATGTCATTTTCGTAACCGTTTGACAAAATTGATGTGATCAAAATAGACCACCCACCATATCCCATGATTTCTGACTCTTTACGCATTAATTAGTTATTAGCACGAAATAATAACTATTGTTACCTGCTGAACAAAAGGAAAATGAAACTACTGTTTTTTTGTCAGCTACCTATTAATAAAGAATAACAATTAAATATTTAAATCTGTTTCTTTTTCCTTTCTATTACCATAACTTAATTAATTTATACAATGCTTGTATTTATTAATCATTATGTTTAAATTGGTAATACAATGTAGTAGCTAGTAATTAATCCCATATGTTGTCAACATTTATGCCTTTCTCTCCCACAAGTTTCGAACATTTCTATTGTCACGTGATCAGTATAACCGACCTATACATTCAAATATTATTGTACGAGTATTTGATAAGTAATGTCTAATTAGTTGTCTCTCTATATTTCAAACATATAAACATCACTTAAAATATTTTTTTGGGACATTTAATTTTTAAGTAATTAGTTGCAGGGGAAATTCTTTATGCGGGACATAATGAAAAAAATTTAATTTGACTCAAGGCACAAGTTCTAATTTTTTTTTTTTTTAAATCCCTATGTAGAATTTTAAAAAAAGGGGGAAAAAACCAGTGCCAATATCATCGATTGCTGCAATTAGGTATTTGTACATGTTTCACTTGATATCATATATAGTGCATAAATGCACCTACGTTGTGCACATTTTGTGCGATTCAGATGCTTTTGCAATATTAATTACTAATTAATATATTTTCATTTTCCATTTATAATCTTGTAAATTTTTTTTTTTTTACGAGATGATGGTTTAGATAAGATTCACCTAAAATAAATAAATAAATAAATAAATATTAAAACATTGCACAATCATATATACATAAAGAAATTTCATTTTCAATATATATTAATAAATTTGTTTATGATTAGACAGTCAAATCAATCATTATCAGGGTTGGAAAAAATTTTAGAGATGAGCACAAGTTTTCTTATTTTTTAACTACATGTCAACTAATTAGAAATGTTTACCTATAATTCATTAATCAAACCTTCAAAGTCAACATTCATGCATGTGTACTATTGTGATTACTCGATCGCGTGTATAATGTACTCTTCCTTTTTGTTTCCCTAAATTTTCTATATTTATCAAAGAGTTTAAGAATTAATTAATTAATGATTAAATTGACTTATGCACAGGCCGATAATCTGAGGCACCAAACCCTCCATCGGCTCCGCCAGCTACTCACAACCCGTCAAGCTGCCCAGTGCTTCCTGGCCATGGCGGAGTACTTCCATCGCCTCCGCGCCCTCAGCTCCCTATGGATGGCCCGTCCCCGCCCAGATTGAGTGGATTGACCGTGCCCTAGCTAGTCATCTGCGTGCACCTTTTGATCAATCTCTAGACATATCCATCATAGCTAACTGATTAAGAATGTATTAATTCATAGCTTTTACTCCTATTTTTTTAAACCTTTTTTTATATAGATGTATATATAGACATTACTAAATTATGACTTACATAAAAGTAGAAGCCAATTATACTTTATTGCCCCTGGTTTCATCACTAATTAAAAAGACCGTAATGATTATTTTGAACAATCAATTGCTGAAAGGATAAGCAAATCAAGAAAATATTTGTTAAAAAAGGGAGGGAAAAAAGGGTTTAAGCTAGCTAGCTGAGCTGTAGTTGGGATTAGGTTGACTGAACACAAAAGTTTATTTGTTCCTTTATATATGATCTTGTGCAACCACTCCATTAGACACATATTGAGAGATTCAAACAATTAGATACACTAATCAACTAGAGAGATCGATTTGCATAAAACCGATGGCCAATTAATTAATCGACATATACACATATCATAGGCCGTGCAACATTAATTTGTGCACAAGTAATTAATACTCTCAAAGCATGAATATTATATATTGTAGACGTCGTATCGGTTATATATCTTGAACGATATGACGAGCAGAGAATTTAAGACAATTGGTGCGGGCGATGACGCACAATTAAGAGATCAACTTGGAGGAAATTAGGGGTTGTGCAAATTCTGTGCAGAAATTAAGAGTTCAGCGATTACATTTTTTCACATTAATTAGTTCTATTTATATAAATGTCTTAATTGACAACTTTAAGCTTCTTGTTAATACACAATCAATAACCTAATTGGTATACTAATCTGAAAGTCTATCATTACTCGTCAAGAGTAATGCTACACACAATGGCGGATCCAGGAGTTATTACAGGACTGGGCCGGAAGAGTGAGCTGTATATTACGTACGGCTAAATTACCTTTATATATAATTTTTTTTTTAAAAAACAAACTAAACAAGACGCTCTTCCGATCTCAATTTAGGGGGGCAGGGGCCCGGCATGGCCCCCCTTAGCTCCGCCCGTGACTATACATCCCTATTAGTTTATCAATTAGTTCATCGGTTTACAATTTTAACCCTAAATATCTAAAGTTCAAATTATATAAATGTCTTAATTGACAGATTTACTTTTTTTGTTAATACACAACCGACAACCTAATTGGTATACTAATATGAAAGTTTACCATTACTTTTACGTCAAATAGTTAGCCAACTAAGCCGTGGTATAGGAACCTGCAAGGGATGACCGAATATTGGGCCCATTGGGGAATAGTCCTATAATCCAATAACTAATTGGGCCGGACAATGTACTGTTTAATTTGCGCACATCCCTTCGTCATCTTACAAATTATTATTTATACACACACGTATATATACACACACGCGCGGGATAACTTAAAAAATATAAAAAAATTTAACACATTTTTTTAAAATTAAGGTATATGATAGTTTTTTTAAAAAAATCAGGTGTTTCTATTTTTACACACAATAATTACAATTCGCCAAAACACCGAGTAGATCGGAAGAGCACACGTCTGA
>CAVNYN010286387.1:1895-27136 GCA_963692815.1 Nyctanthes arbor-tristis | reverse complement strand
TTTTAGACCGCACTGAGATTTGGTCAACCTGCAAACTAAGTTCTCTTTTCTTTCCTGAACAAAACCTTTTGGTTGGAGCAAAGAAATTTCCTCTTCAGGTTCTTCATGTTTTGACATCCACATGCTTAAGTTAAGTCAAATGCAGCACACAATGCCATGACTACTCTGACCGTTGTAAGTTGAACAACTGGATAAAATATCTTGTCGAAATCAATCCCTTCTTTCTGAGCACATCCTTTGACCACCAGTTGTGTACGATACCGTTCTACTTGTTCATTGCCATCTCATTTGATGTTTTCAATGGCTCTTCTACCATGTGGTAGTGGTACAAGTTTCTATGTTTTATTCTTATGAAAAGCCTTGATTTCCTCTTGCATTGCTATCATCCATAAAGCCAAATTTGAACAATTTATGGCTTCTTGAAAGGTTGATGGCTTTCCATCTTCTGATAGAAGACAAAATACAATATTGCCCTCCATAATATAATACGTAATTAAGTATTAGGTCTTGTTCTTCATGCTCTAGTGCTGCTTCAGAAGAATTTGAACCTTCTGGTTTTTCAATATTTTCCTCCTGAACTGATGTTGTCTCTGCATCATCTTTTGAAATGCTATCATTTCCTTCACTTTGTACTTATCTTCTATGAAGATAACGCCTCTACTAATGATAACCTTGTGGACAGTGAAGTCCCACGGACGGTATCCCTTAACACCATCATATCCTAGGAATATGCATTTTCTGGACTTTGGATCTAGCTTCATCCTTTCTTGGGTGCGATACATCATGTATGCAGGATATCTGAATGTATGGAGAGAAGAATAATCAGCTGCCTTTTGACTCTACATTTCCATTGGTGTTTTAAACCCAATAGCTATTGATGGAGACCGATTAATAACGTAATAGGTGGTACTGACTGCTTCTACCCAAAATGACTTGGCTAGACCAGTAGCTCCTAACATAGCCCTGGTTCTCTCCTATTCATCTGCTCTGCCATTCCATTTTGTTGTGAAGTATGTGCAACAATAAACTGCCTCTTGATACTTTCTTGTTCACAAAATGCATGAAAATCTTGCCAATATATTCTCCTTTATTATCTATCCTCAAACATTTGATCTGCTTTCCAGTTTGAAGTTCTATTTACGCTTTAAATGTTTTGAATGTAGCAAATACATCTGATTTATGCTTCATTGGATACATCCAACATCTCCTCGAGTAATCGACAATAAATTAAACAAAATAATTTGCTCCTCTGACTGATGAAAGTGGTGATTCCAAAGCATTAGAATAAACTAAAGATAGAATTTCATTGCTCATAGTTGTAGATCTGCTGAACATTAATCTGTGCTGCTTGCTCATGATGCAGTGCTCACAAAATGGTGGATTCACTGACTTGAGCTCAAGAAGCAATTTCCAGTCTAAGAGAATCTTCAGTCCTCATTCTAACATGTGGCCAAATTTGAGATGCCACATCATTGTCGACTCTTCTTTTTGACCTGTTGACGCAATAGAAGCATCTGCTTCCTGAATTGTCTCTCCATTAAGAACGTGTAGGTTTGCAGCAATCTTTTCTACCTTCATAACAACTAGTACCCCTCTGATAATCCTCATGATCCTATTTTCAGTGTGGGTCTTGCATCCGAGATGATTTAATTGTCCAACCAACAATAGATTTTTCTTCAAACCCTTCACATGTCGTACCTTATAGACAGTGCGAATTGTTCCATCATGCATCTTTATCCTAACAATATCTCCAAAGTATAATTGTCCCCCATATACACAGATCCTTTAGAGCTAGGTTCATATTTGTGAAACCAATCTCGTCGAGAGGTCATGTGCCAAGTGGCTGCTGAATCTAGGAGCCAGATGTCAACAAACCATTTTCTACCTTTAGCAAGAGCCTTAGCTTCACTACAAAGAACTTCTCAATTATCTTTGGTACTTGCAACCAAACCCTAAGAATTTGACATCTCAGGAGCTTTATCATCTACTCCCTTCTTATTACGCCAATAGTCTTTCTTCAATTGTCCTTTTTTGCCACAACCGTAGCTTTTAATGTTTTTCCCGCTTCTTAATTTTGATCTTTTTTTACTGTAACTCCCAATGGGGCCATGTTCGATTGATCTTCCTCTCATTACAGATAAAACCTCTGTTTGCTATGAGCTACCTTTTATGTTCTCCTTATTTTTGTGCTTTTGCTCTCTTCAATGATAGCTGGTGCAACAGTGTCAAAAACAAGACTTGTAACATTGTTGGTCAAATCTATAATGAGTTGATCTTATGAATTAGGAAGACTTTGAAGTAGGATCTCAGCACATTCATCATCTTTGACTGTAAATCCCAACTTTGTAAGTTGAGAAAATAGGGCATTAAGATGTTGATGTGATCCGTCAAAGATGCCAGTTCCACCATTCGAAGAGTGTAGAGTCTCTTCTTTGGGAAGATCTTGTTGTAAAGCGATTTGGCCTTGTATAGTTTTGTCAGAGTATCCCATATCTCCTTAGCCATCTTTTTCTGCGCGACACTTCATGAAACTGAATCTGATAATGCCAGATGCAAATCTCCAACAGTACTATCATCCATATCCTTCCACTTCTCATCAGTGATCTCATTTGGCCGTGTACCAATTGCTGCTAAGAAAGTGTCCTTTTGCAAGATAGCTTTCATTTTTAATTTCCACAATGATAAATTATTCCCATTGAACTTCTCATCTTGAACTTTGCCGCCATTTCTTTTACCACGAACAACCTCTTGATAGGACCGACTTATAATATATCACATGCAAAATAATTTTACTCATGAAGTATCTTGCCAAGTAAAAGCTTCGATACCACTGTTAGGGAATTTTGACGTGATATGGCCGAACACGGCTAAATTGAAATCGAGAAAAAACTAGAAATAAAATGAACATAAAGATATAATGTGGAAAACCCCCCGATTTAAGAGGGGGTAAGAACCACAGGTAAGTGTAGAAGGATTCCACTATAGTAGAAGAATTACAACCTTCTATTTATTAACACAGAGATAATAAAATTTAATCCGTTTTGTAATAGGAGAAACAAAGTAGGAAACTCAAAGGAGAAATTATTTTCTCTCAAAATATTTTATTAGCCTCTCTACTATTTTGCTTTCTACTAATTGTATCACTCAAGCTCACCACTCACTGGAGAATAATACATGAAAATGAGACGGTTTGATGTCTGAATTCTTGCTCTATTTATAGGGAAATTTCACCGTATTGCATTTAACGCGTAGAATCAAATTTCAACTAGAAGCCACAATTTTTGCAGTTTTCATGGTGGACTGTTTCTCCCATAAATGCCTTACCGTGAAATTTTCTTGCAATTGGTATTATACATGCATTAATCATCCACCGAAGGCTGCTAAACTAGTGCCATTTCCCACCGGTGTTTACTATGCATTAATTTCCCCTCCAAGAATTCTCTGCCGTGAATAGTATAGTCACTGTTCACTTTTTGACACATTTGGTAAAAGCCAAATGACTTTACCACAAAAACTTCACCGGAAAGCTCCTAAAACCAGCCATGACTGCACTCTTCTTCCCTTTGATCGAGCCAAAATTTCCTTCAATACTCGTGGTATAG
Organism: Nyctanthes arbor-tristis; assembly: GCA_963692815.1. NCBI lineage: Eukaryota > Viridiplantae > Streptophyta > Magnoliopsida > Lamiales > Oleaceae > Nyctanthes > Nyctanthes arbor-tristis. The sequence continues at coordinate 23,534 of CAVNYN010286387.1, read as the reverse complement.
ACTGGTGCCATGTTTGTCAACTGATTCGTCGCAAAAAGTTTGCTCGAAAAACCGCCGTAAAGACCCATCGTTGCATCTCCTAGAACCGAGTCCTTCTCCTTTGTTTTCTCTACATCTAAAAGTCTAATTGGAGAGGGGATTATGATTAAAATAGACTGATATATATTAATTGATAGCCAGTCCCCTCGGTTCATCCAGCCTTTATTTTAGTCTATTTTAGTCCCTACATCTTCAAAATATTTACTCCTTGTCCTTTTAGTTTTAATTTGGCTAAAGTCATCCCTTCAAAAACCCAAAAATGCGATTCTGGCCTGTAACCTTTCTGAAACATTCAATTCCGACCTATACTCTTTAAATTCAATTATTTTTCGAGTTACAATTAGCCCCTAAATTTTATTTTATTATAAACTATTTAATTTCCAAATTTGTAATTAATTTAAACTTTTCTTGTTGACTAGACGAGGTGCTCAAGCATTTAGAAGTTTGATTTCCTCCACACTAGGCTCAAACTCAAGAAGAAGGTAGATTCTATTTTCTAAAATAATTGATCTCTAAAGATGTGTGAATTTATTTTGATTTATGTTGTGTTTGTACATATGAACATGTGATATTGTGATCACGTGCTTTATGCAATGTGTTATTATTGTACGCATACTTAAGATCAGAGTTGAGAACCTACATTTACCATGCGATGTTTCTTCTCAAGAAATATTATTATAAAGATCAGACTAGACCAGTTATCTTGTTGCATGTTTGTGTGTCCTTTACATCATATAAATCAAGCGATGCGCTGCGTCCACTGAGTACTCTTTAAAATGCTCACGCTTTTCTTTAAAAATATTTTCTTTCAATTTTCAGAGCCGGTGCCGGGGTAACAAGTGGCGATAATGAGAATAATTAATACTGTATTTTAAATTCAGACGAGATGGTTATTATTATTATCATTATTATTATTTGAAACTCATTCAATAGTATTAAATTTGATATCTATTATTGAACTACATGTTATTATAGTTCAAATAAACTAAAGCCTTCCACTAAATGAAATTATAAATCATTTTCTGCAATATTTATTATTAGTTAGCAATGTTTAATATTTTGAAGATTAGGGCGTTACATTTGTGGTGTATTAATAAGAGGGGAAAAAGGAGAAGAAGAGGAAAAAGAAGTCAAGAAAGAAGTGGTTATTTATGTCATTTTAATTGTGACCATTTTAGTTGACATAAAAAATATGGTGACATTAATAAAAAGCGTAATATTAATATAATTTGTCTTAATTAAACTATCTACATTTGTGTGAAAATAGACTGGGGACTATTTTCACGGGACAAAGGGAGTATATATTAGTATATTAATTCATACTTAATTTTTTTTATATAAATAGAGGTATTTCAAAACGACTAATGCTGCATATACAAATGGATGTACAAATATATTTACAGATTGGGTGTAAAATTATGAGTTTATACATATATTTTCTCTTTTTTAGTACAGAACATGTGGTGAAAGTGTAATGTCAACCCCTTTTTGTAAACACATTTGTACATTCATACATACGAGTAGATTAATCCTTTAGAAAAAAATGTATGAAATTGTTGCTTTTCCAATAATATATTAACTAAAAGTTTGTTAATCTATGTGAAAAAAGAAATGAGACTATTCTTACAAGACATAGGAAGTATCAAAAATTTTCTAACACTCACGTAGCTGTATGCATGCCAAGTGCCCACATGTATATGCAATCGGTACATACATGAAGTCAAATGGAATATTGGGTGCAACAGTGAAATGCATATATATAAGAACTAGTAAATTATTTTATTAGATAGATATTCTTAAATGAAAATGGGTAAAATGGATAAATCTTTATGTGTCTTCATTTCCTTAGAAAAAATTTATGTTGGTAAACTAATTCATTTTTTCATTGATTACAAAAATAAAATGTTTTGAACCATGGTAAGCATAATTCATAAGTAGAAACATTTTTTTTTTCAACAATACATGTCAAATTGTTATATTTTCTTGCTGATGGCATACAAATTTTATGGCATATCTAAAAATTGTACTTATTTGTGGAAATAAAATAAAAGCTGGTATTTGAATGCTTCTGCTCTTGACTGAATTGAATCCCAAATATTACCGCAGATTCAAATGTTCCTTGATTGCTATTTGGATCCAAAATCATCCCATGGTGTGAAATTTGTCTATCCAAAGATCAAAGAAAATGTGGAATTGTTTGTATCCTATGTTCATGTGGAAAATCTCATAACTTAATTTAGAGGCAAAGACACGCTATAGTAATAGCACGAGGAGTTCTCTAAGGCAACAGCGCAGTATGATGTAAAAGCTGATAATAAGTTATGGAAGCGGCTAACATTCCAATGGGTCAATCTTGAAAATAGAGGCAAAATTGATAAAGAATTAAGATCGGGGAAGATGCTGATTAAAGGACCTTTAGTTTCTTGCAGTCCATGGTGTTCTAATGACATTAATTCTTTTTTCTTATGCAACTATTTTTACCATACTACAGATTATACTACACACGCGCACACACTCCCTTTATTGAAATGATTTTTGCGGCTAGTAGATGTTAAATATTGAATTTTTAAAGAGAAAAACACACACGCAGACACACACACTCCCCCCCCCCCCACAAAGATTTATGAAGAACCATATGGCAAGCATATAGAGGCCCTGTGAAGGCATATGTATCAAGGATATCAGTTCTGAGATGAATTTGTTCTAGTTTTTTCGTGAAAATTGATGTTAAAAGAATTATGGAAGGAGGATCATGGAGCTTTGACGAACAACTACTCGTTCTCAGATACCTTTACACGAGGCGTAGTTCTATGTTCAGATTTATGTTCCTTTTGGTTTCAAGGCAGAGAACATAGGCAAACAACTTGGTAATTTTATCGGCAAATTCATGAGACGAGTAATAATATAGGAGTTTGGAGGAACTTTATGTGCATCAGAGTCACTGTTGATGTATGACAACCATGGAAGCTTTACAAGAAGATTAAGAATCCTAAAGGAGAAACTCTACAATCTAGTGTCACCAGTTTCAGATCATTCTCCTATCTTACTGGAGACTAATTCTTCTCCTATCTAGAAAGCTTGGTTGTATATTGGTGCTAAAATTGCCAAGTCACGTAAGTCAATGGTTCTTTTGTAACTAACTTCTAGATACTTTGAATGATACTATTATCACCCTTGTTCCCAAGTGTGTGAACCCAAAGTCGGTGAAGGATTCTCCCCCGATTTCTTTACGTAATGTGTTATATAAGCCTATGTCTAACGTTTTTGTTATAAAATTGACCCTTTGCACCCGATTAAGCCCAGAAGCATCTCTAATTGGAATGCAGCAATAAAAAACTAAGGCAAAAATAATGAACACCGCGCATTCAAATTTTGGCCCAAAGGCCCCAGAGAGTTTCATAATGCAGTTAATGGTGTTGCTACGTCCTTCCGCTGAAGCTCCACCTATGTCAATTTGCTAACTGGATGAAAAATTTACAAAAGAGTTTTCTGAAAGTACACGCACAATTGGAGAACACATCTCACGAATTCTGTCGATTTAAAGCTACTTCTCAAGGAAACTCTCAAGCCCTCCTTACAACTCACAAAGAGAATACACAAGGAGAACTAATCCTAGATCTATAACCAGGAGCACAACCCCCTATGAAATAGAAACCACAATGCAGCTATATATATATATATATATATATATATAGAAACCGAACGATTGAGATGGAGATTGTGATTTGATGAGGACTCTTAGAAAAAAGCCTTTTGATAAAGCACAAATTTAGTTAAAACTTTGAAACCACGCTTTTTTCCACAATCAAAACCGGCAGATCTTGTCGGCATATATGGCGTCATCACTTCAAAATTCAACACCTGCAAATCAGGGGAAAAAAAAAAAAAAAAGGATACCACTTTTAACATTTTAAAGAAAAGCAACTCACACACCCTTTGTCATGACCATACATAACATTCTTATTTATTTTAATATTTATTTGTTCATTTATTTGCCCATCTATTATTAATTTATCTATTTAACAACAAACAATTATTTAGGTGAAAGAAACAAACTTATAACTTTTTAGGAAACATGAAAAATTCAGTAAATTTATTCCTTGACGGAGTGATTTCTATTCACGTGAAATGTTCACTTGTTCCTTCAGAGTCATTAATAAGTGTGCTTATCTAAAAATTTATTTATTTAATTATATATTCTAATCAGCTTACCTCTTAAAGAAATTGTCTTACACGTGAAAACTTAAACATTTAATAAACAGTGATTCATAATATATTAAGCATAAAGGTAGATAGTCCTATAGTACATAGACATAGTACATTCATAGTCACATGTTATCCTAGCCAATAATTTGTAATGGCGCCTATACAAAAATTGGACCCTTTTTATATAACAAGTCTTTTGACTTGTTAATTATTCATTATCTTACAGTAACAGAGACATTAAGTTCATGATTAATATTTACTGCGTTGAGTAAATGGGTATGAGAGTCATAGATTTCTATCTAGTGGGCTGTCATCTCCCATTTGTATTCACCAAGAGGGGAAGTAGTACGGCATGACCACAATCTATTGACCGACGTCAAGCATATTTTATAGTGCTTGGATCGAAGTGTCCATCCTTCAATTGTGGTTGTAGTGTACTCTCGTCCATCACCTAAAATGTTAAAAGAAAAGGGATGAATATTCCCATATTCAGTGAGCAGGGTATGTGTGTGAAAGTTGATCTACATAAGATTTCTTGAAAATGGATTGACAAATAATTTCATGAAACTTATAAGATTCATAAGTCGTAAGAACATATGAGCAGAAGCACATGCAATAGGTGAAATATTAATGTAAAGTTCATGAATAATATGAGTCACTAGAATTTTCTATGTCACCCTTGGCAACATGAATTCTTGTCGCATGAGGACACTTGACAGTCCTATATAACGTGTGGACACTTGATGGTCCAAGAATACTTGAGGACACACTGTAGTTCAAGGTACCTGATGGCAAAGTTATCTCATATGGACAACTAACAGCCCAAAGAATTCCATGAGGAGACTTGATGGTCCCAATTCATAATATGAGTTTCCTTGATGGCGACCTTGAGAATCTAGCTTAACCAACATGCATTTGCATAAAACATAAAAGAAAGCTTTTTGCCTATTCCTTTTTGTCCATTGAAAGTATCAAAAATGGTATCTATACAAATGATTTAAACTTAAGCCTCAAGAAAACATGGTTCATGAAATATAAATATCAAGGCTTGTAAGATCTCTACTCACTAGTACTTGCTAAGAAGATCTGAAGAATGGAAAGATACAAAGTTGACTTTTGTTGATAACAATTATACACTCACAATCCCCTTCAATCCGACTTTTCATCGGTGTTGGTAAGGAATGTCCCAAAAACCCAAACCCTAGAATCCCACAGTTTGCGATAACAAAAAGCACAAGAACACAGCAACTTAATGTTCGGCTGTGAGGCCCGGGTAAGGTTCGCAGTGTCAAATTAATGACACTCCTGTTCCTACCGTTGAAGCTCTACCGTAGTGGATATGCTTCTAGAGATCAAGTTCAAAACTAAGAATCAAAGGGTTTAGTTGCAAAAGGCACAAGCCCACAGCCTATCAATCTACAATCCTGACAAACACTCTGTTACATTACAATTTTCACAAAGAAAATAATCCACAAAGATAGAAAACAAAGAATATACAGAGGAACTCGAGAACCCTAATTTTGAAAGATAGGATGCTAAGTGACGATCTGACGAGGAGAGATAGATAGCCAGTATATATACTCCATCGGGGACGGCTCAGATTAAAACCCTCCATCCAACGGTCCAAGAATCAAATCTGCTAACTGGTTGTGAGATGGGCCGGACTCAGACCTTCATGGGCTGTATTTAAAATGTAGGGCTGGCCCATGACAAAAGCTTGAGACTAAAAATACCACAAATCTCTACCTTGGTTGAAAATTTTTCAAAGCAACATTTACAACATATTTTCTTCCATAAAAATATCTCTGGAAAGAAGTTTCATCACTTCTAATCAAAAACCTACAAGAAAAGGAAAAACAAAAAATTAGAAAAATTTTGAAATAGAAAATTAAACAAATATAATTGGGTGCTTTAGATATTTAGGTTTAGAATTGATAGCCACTTCAAATCTATACCTGTGAACAACAAAATGGCATAAATATAGATAATTCTTGTAAAAATACACGAGGGTAAATTTGATAATAATATAAGTTGAAGATTAAACAAACTAAAAGAGAAATACAAATAATAAAACCAAAATCAACTAGATGACGGGCCCAAAATTAAAATCTTTGAGAATCTATCTACATTTCCTAGGATATCACTGATATATTTCAAAACAAGATAGAGTCCCACTTTTGTTTGAATGAGAAACCCTGTGTATATAGGATTATTAAGATACACTTAGAATTTCCAATTTTGAGAAACACCAGAACAAGATTGAAAAACAAGATCTTGGCAATGGTATATCACAAGCAATGATTTGGGACCATAGAATATCTCGGGCTTATTGGCGAAAGCAATGTCCAATTTTAGGGTCTACTTTCATCCATTTTACATAACAATTCTTGGATGATACATCTTTTAGTGGTTGAATGGATACATCTTTTAGTGGTTGAATGGATCTTTTCTTCTACTTTTTACCATTTTTGACCTCAACCCTATTGCAATCTTTGTTTCTAAATTCTAAATTCCACCTCCCAAATTATTCATAAAGCATGGTGTGTGTTCATAGGTTTACAAACCAGATTACTCACTCTCTTCTTGTTCAGGCATTTAGTTCTTTGACGGACAATTTTGAATGGGTAGTGGATCTTCCCGCTTTCATTCTCAATGTACATGTTTCGGATGTTAGTAGTTGTGAATACAGTGATTATCTAAACTTTAATCAGGATGTATCCTATTTAGATACTTAATAGTTTTCTAGTGTAAAGTGTAATGCAACCTAGATATTTCTAGCTTGAGTATGTATGCGGAAATTAAAAACACCAGAATTGTTGACGCAGAAACCCAACTGGGAAAACTGTGGGCACCCTTGCCACGGACAAACAATTCACTAACACAGATAAGAGTTTAGTATAGCTTGAGAGACTTAGTGATATCGCAATATACACTAAACATTCAAAAGGAAAAACTTGTAAAAGAAACTCCCTTTTTTACGCTTTTTGATATGTGGCAACGGGCGCTGCTCTTGTCATCTCGCTATTAGGCTCACATAGGAACGCACATCAAGCACCCTAGAATCCAACTGGACTCATCGTGGGAAACAAGAACTCCTAACACTCTTCAATCTTGTGTGAATCATCCCTCGCACATATATGATCTTTAATTGATGCACTATGTAGGGTCTTGCCAAACAAACACTATTTTAGAACATTTAAGTTTGGTTGCAAGTGTAGAACTCGTACGTCTTTTGTGGTAGTGTTTTTGTTCTCCTTGCCTTCGAGATCTCGGAATATTTCTGGAATAATTATGCTTGTCGTCCCTCTCATCTCGACCTACCACAAGAATCTATAAGATAGGAATTTTAATCCTTGTGCAATACAAGAATTAAAGTTACCAAACCCAAGTCCGATCAAGAATAAGGCAAGTTAGAATTCTTATATTCCATAAATACGAAACTTAGCTAATTCTATTAGAACTTGACATGCATAAGTTTTAACTTAATAAAATAAGGAAACTTGAATTCAACTAGGATTAGAAAACTCTGAAACCTAGCATGTAACTAAAGTTCTTGTGCCTCAAGAAAGGTACACATGCCCCAACCTTTCTTCTCAGCCAAGACACTAAAAATTTGCATTCTTAAATAATATAACACGTTACACACTTCATCCAGCTAGTAGCACAATATAACAAATTTTGACACTTAAGGAAAATTAGAAAAATTAGTAATGCCAATCAAATTTTCGTACTAACAGTAGTGAATAACTTTCATCTTCCAAAAAAAAAAAAAAAAGTAAAGAAAATAATAGTGAAACGTACAGGTGTATAAAGATCAAAATTTGAACAAAATTTGCTTATCTATTTTGGAAAAATTATGTGGAGATTAAGTAATAATAACTAAATTCTTTCTATCTTTTTTTTTTTTTAATTATTATCACATATTTCATTGAAATTTTTCTTATTCAACTTGTGTCCCAACTAAAATTTTTGAGTCGTATTGTATAACACTACTGGTGTTTAACATGACTTTATAAGAAGACATAAAAAAACCAAGACTAATGATAGGGGTGATGATATATTACAATGGGACTTGGAATGCATCGAACCAATATAGCAACCACAGTGCTTCTAGGATATTAATACCCAAGAACTACATGTATCTTGATCTAATCGACCATATTAATAGCGTGACAGAATGAAGCATGATTGATTTTATAGAATACACACTTGTCCAGATAGAGAAACGAGGCATGATACATGTAAATTGGGGAAACTTGATACATGTAAATTGGTAGCAATCATTTATATCAAATCAGCGTATCAAAAGTATCAGTATTGGTATCGGTACCAACGTGGCAAAAGTATTGGTATAATTGAAACTAAAGAATGAAATAGTGCAAAGGAAACAATAGCGTAAAAGCTACGTATTGGTATTACCTAAGCGTATCAAAAGTATCGACCAACAACTACACAACAATAAAAGCTATATTGAGGAACTACTTTATAAAAGTGAAGAAGGTAAAAAACATCACTGTACAATTGTTTAATAGGAAAAAGTTAAAAAATAGAACAATAAGCCACTAACACAGAAGCAATTAGGATTTGTATAAAAGAAGCACGCCAAACAGCCACTATTAAAAGCCACAGAGTTGACTAGAGGAAACAAACATACCTTAGTCCCTATAGGAAACAAATATAAAGGAAAAATGATGACTAAAATACAAATAGAGACTGACAGTTGACTATTGACATGTAAAACAATTTAGAGATCGGATATAAAGATACATCAAGCTTATGTAACATTTCTTGCCATCAGGGCAACATATCATAAGCATTGGCTTTAAAGTCTCATTTACGTATTTCCTCTTATATATCTTTTTATTTATTATCGAATAATTAATAATTAATTAGTTGTACGACCACAAAAATAAAATGAAGAGTCTAATGGGAACGGGAATCCATCCCTCTTACAACTTCTATCATATATTAATTAATTAATAAGTGGACAAGTAAATAAAATTTAGATAAAACTATAATATCTAAAACTAATGGCCTTAAAAATACAACTTCAAATAATACGGATAAAAACGACACTTCAAAATTCAAATTTAAATGCATAAAAAACCCAATCCAAATCCTACTCAGCATGATTAGATTGCCTCCCTAAAATAAAGATTACAGTCAGATTTTATAATTTTAATAAAATAATTAATATATAACAATTAATTAAAAATAAAAACATATAAAATCGTGGACTGTATAACTACAACCATCGAGTGTAAAATTGCAAATAATATAACAAGATGTGTATATATGGAATGGAACCCAAAAAAATAGTGTGTGGAATAATTTCTTCAATTTAATTTCACAAGAGTAAGGTCGGAAGGTTTCTAGGCTGCCATAATCTTGAGAGTACTCAGACAGTCTCTGAATTTTGCCAAAGGTATAACCTTTGTCACCATGTCTGCTATATTATATTGGGTTGGGATTTTTTCAATCTTAATTAATCCTTGTTTTATCACTCCCCTGATAAAGTGATATTTAACATCAACATGTTTGGTTCTGTCATGAAAGACAGGATTCCTGCTAAGACGAATAGCACTTTGATGATCAAAAGACAATATAACATCAGTAGCATTATTGAGGAAACCAAGTTCCCACAACAACCTTTTTAACCAAATACCCTCTTTGACTGCATCAGTTGTATCAATATATTCAGCCTCAATTGTTGACAAAGCAACAACCTTTTGACGTTGTGATTTCCAGCTGATGCTAGTACCACACAAGGTGTAAAATATGAAGAACTTGACTGCCTTTTATCAATATCACTTACATAATTAGAGTCAACATAACCCTTCAGCACAATCCCATCAGATTGTGAAAAAAGTAAACCCGAATTGGCAGTACCCTTCAGGTACTTGAACAACCACTCCATAGCTGTCCAGGGAAGTTCACCTAGATTTCCCATGTACCTACATAAAACCCTGATGATAAAGGCTAAGTCTGGCCTAGTGTAGATCATCAGATACATAATGGAACCAATAGCATTTGTATAGGAAACCTTTTCCATTCTCTTTACCTCCTCCTCAGATACAGGACTATGCTCAAAAGATAGTTTGAAATGATTTGCCAAAGGCAAAGTAACAGGCTTAGCATCACTCAAGGCAAACTTATCAAGTATTTTAGCAACATATGGAGATTGGTTTAAGAACAAAGTGTTGTTTGACCTATCTCTAACAATATGCATACCTAGAATTTTCTTGGCTAGGGCCAAGATCTTTCATTTCAAATCTCTTGTCTCAGATTAGCTTTCATATCATTGATGTCATTCACATTTTTACTGGCAAGTAGTATATCATCACCATACAAAAGCAAGTAGGTAGCATTTTCTCCACCATTTTCACTAAAGAACAGACAGGGATCATACAGACTTTTCACATATATGATTCAAATTTTTTATACCATTTCCTTGGAGCCTGCTTAAGGATATACAAGGATTTCTTGAGCAAACACACATAGTCATTTTTACCTTTAGCCTCAAAACCTTGAGGCAGCTGCATATATATAGTTTCATCCAAATCACCATACAAAAATGCAGTTTTTACACCCAATTGCTCAAGCTCAAAATTGAAATGAGTTACAATGGCAAGAAACAGTCTAATAGAAGTATATTTTACTACAGGAGTAAAAACATCATTGTAATTTAAATCCTTCTTTTGAGAAAACCCTTTTGCTACTAATCTTGCCTTATACCTCACTCCACCTTTTGCCAAATTCCTCCCTTTTATTCTTAAAAATCCATTTACAATCAATCAACTTTTGATTTTTATACTTAGGAACAATAATCCAAGTTTCATCTTTAAGCAAAGAATCCATTTCATCTTTCATAGCAATTAGCCACTTATCTTTATCTTTTGAGCATAACATATTAGCATAAGTTTCAGGTTCAGTATCATCAACCAGGGAAGCAGTAAAGAAAGACACAAAATCACGGTCAGTAATCCTAGAAGAAGGTTTAATTTCCCTTCTAGGTCTGTCCCTAGCAAGTTGGTAATTTTCAAGAGGATTTAAAACAGTAGGTATAAGATTATTACCAATATCAGGCTGAACATCAAAGTCAACAAAGTCAATAGCTTCATTATTTGGTGTACTATTCACATTTGCATCATATTAAGTCACATTTTGATCTCCACCTTGAGATGTTTCCACCTCAGGGAGAGGACTAGACATAAAGTCATTTACATTATCAAAGTCATCCAAAAAAGTAGCACAATGCTTTTGAAGAATATTTTGTTGATTTTCCAAAACAGCTTTATTTTTCAGATAAGGCATATCAAACTCATTTAACACATCTCTACTCACTATGATAGCAAAACCCCCTTTTTTGAAAATTCCAAAGTCTAAAACCCTTGGTTGCATATTCATAGCCCATAAAAATATATTTTTGAGACCTAGGTTCTAACTTTCCCATGTTCTGATGTGCATAGGCTGCACCACCAAAGGTTTTTGAGAAAAAATAGTCAGACAAGTGACCTGACCGGATTTGTTGAGGGGTTTTGTTTTCAATAGCAGTGGAGGAACTTCTATTAATTAAATATGATGCAATTTTCCCAGCTTCCCCCCCTAAAAAAAGATTTTAGGCATTCTTGCCCAAAATAGCATGCATCTAGTCTTATTCAATAGAGTCCTATTCATTCTTTTAGCAATACCATTTTGCTAAGGTGTATGTGTCACTGTTTTGTGTCTAAGGATACCATTTTCTTTATGAAAGTTATCAAACTCATTATTACAGAACTCTAAACCATTATCAGTTCTCTAAACTTTGACCTTTTTATTAGTTTGATTTTCACACAGAGTTTTTCAGTCTTTAAAATTTTGAAAAGCGTCAGATTTTGATTTCAGCAAAGTAACCCAATTTTTTCTTGAAAAATCATCGACAATGACAAAATAGTACCTAAAATGAGACATAGTTTGCACTGGAATAGGACCCCAGAGATTAGCATGTATATATTCCATAATGTGCCTAGTTTTATGTGTACCTTGGGTAAATGGTAATCTATGTTGTTTCCTAGTGACACATTCATGATAGAAAGCAGTTTTGAATTTTATCCTTTCTAAACACACCATTTTCAGAAAGTATTTTCAACCTTTTCTCACTTATGTGTCCAAGTCTGTAATGCCATAACAATGTTTTATGTAACAGATGCAGAATGTATGACAGAAATTACATAAGCAATATAAAGACCGTACATTTTCCATACATTCAAGAGCTCAAAAAAGTCATCAATAACCACTCTACAGTATCTATTTCTGGTCCTAATATCAAAATCAAGCTCATCCCATTCCGCCAAGGAAATCAAATTCTTTCTAAGATAAGGAACAAGTCTGATCCTATCCAAAGTAATGGTCTTATCATTATCAAACTTTATTGTCATTGTCCATATTCCCTTCACTGCACAGTCATCCTCATTAGCTAAGTGGACAACCCCCATCATCAATTAATTCGAGTTTAGAGAACGATTACCTCATTAGACTCCTAGATCGAATGTACAACCAGGATCTACAATCTTGTCATACCTGGGATTTCAAAAAATCACAGCATAAGACTCACAAGAAAAAATTGAAGAAATCTACTTAGGATTTTGAAAAATCACAGAATAAACTCCACCATTGTTATTAGCAATCTCAGTTTGAGCAACTGAACCATTAGTTTCCTTTTCTTGAATCTTTTTCAAATCAGCTTTTTTTTATAAGCACTCTTTAGCTAAGTGGCCAGGTTTCTAATAGGAATAACACTTATTCCCTTTCTTACCTTCCCTTTCCCTTTAGAAAAATTTTGACTCCTCTCAAAAGAGTTTTTATTTAGTTTGGAAATTAGAAGAGTTTGAACCTTTATATTCCTTTTTCTGTTTTCCTTTAGAAATAGTTAAAGCCTCAGATTTTTGAAAATTCTTTTGTTCAACTTTTAGTTCAAGCTCTTTATTCCTTAGAGAAGAAGTAATTGCATCAATAGTCAAGTTCTCTCTTCTATATCCTAAAGCATTTCTCAAATCTTTATACGCTCTTCCGATCTCACCAAGAGAGTTTAGAAATGCAATTACTTGTTGACCTTCGGAAACCTTTTCTTCACATTTTTCAAGGTCTTGAGTTAATTTATTAAATATGTCAATGTTTTCTTCAGGACCTAAACTACTATCAAACTTAAAGCCAAAATATTGTTTTAGCATAAAACACTTATTTGGTATGGTCCCCGTGAGGTACAGGCTCTCTAACTTTTCCCAAATCTGCCTACCAATAGTTGTTCCCCCACCTTCCTAGGTACACCATCAGATAGTGCAAGAAAATTGAACTACAAGCCTATTCATCTATTTCTTTTCTCCAAGAGGCGCTAAACCTAGCAGGAAAAGAATCATCTAAGGCATAAGCACATTTTTGTTGTAAAGAAAGGGCATGCATTTTCTAACGTCAAAGACTAAAATCCCCCAATGCCAGACCACACATCAACATCAAACTGAGACATAGACATTATTAACCCAATCAACAGAAACAGAATACAAGAAAACAAATTTCCAATGTGCAATAAATCTCAAAGATAGTATGAAGTCAACAGTACAGCAATCAAGAGTAATCACAATATAATTTGATCGGAAAACCACAACAGTACTAATTAGAATTATCCAATAATACTCTGAAACAATATTAACCAATACTAATTTAAATCAGAAACAATACTATCCGGTAATAGAAAATAGGGGAAAAACACTAATTAGCGGAACTAGTTATTCCCACAGTTTCAGAGACTAATGGTCCAAGAGCAATTAATTTCCAAAACCCAGAAAATAAAAAACCAAAAATCTGAATTTTTATTTAGACTCTAAAATAACCTATTAAACCTAAAATACCCGCCCCTCAGCTTCAAAGGTCCACTCATGAGACTCAAGACAAAGGTAACCAAGGTATTTCTATTTCAATAGGGTTCTTTTAAAGGATTTAGATACTTAAGAAAATAGAGAGGTTTAGATGTTGTCAGTAATAAATCTATAAAGAATTCAAAGACAGAACACAGGAAATCTCCACCAAGATTTGTAGAGTCAGTTAGGTTCTCCAGAAAAAATGGCTTAGTGTTCCGAACCCTAATTTGACCAGTGCCTCCAATGAGATGGCTGAAACACCACAAACCAAAAATCTCTGATGCCACTTGTTGGTAAGGAACATCCCAAAAACCCAAACCCCAGAATTCCATAGTTCTTGATAACAGAAAGCACAAGAACGCAGCAACTTAATGTTCGGTCATGAGGCCTCGATGAGGTTTGCAGTGTCAAATTAATGACACTCCTACTCCTACCATTGAAGCTCTACCATAGTGGATCTACTTCTAGAGATCAAGTTAAAAACCAAGAATCAAAGGGTTTAGTTACAAAAGACACAAGCCCACAACCTATTAATCTACAATCCTCACAAACGCTTTGTTACATTACAATTTTCACGAAGAAAATAACCCACAAAGATTGAAAACAGAGAATATACAGAGGAAAACGAAAACCCTAATTTTGAGAGAGAGACTGCTAAGTGACATTCTGAATAGAGGAGAGAAAGACAACCAGTATATATAGTCCACCAGGGATGGCTCAAATTAAAACCCTCCATCCAATGGTCCAGGAATCAAATCTGCTAACTGCTTGTGAGATGGGCTGGACTCAGACCTTCATAGGCTAAATTTAAAATGTACGCTAGCCCAAGAGAAAAGTTTGAGACCAAAAATACCACAATAGGCAATTAGATGAGTTGTGCACAAGTAATATAAGTAAATGACTATAAAAAGGAAATTACATGAATAGCTACGGAAACATTATGAAAAATTCAATCTAAAAGGAAAGAATCTTGAATGATTTAGGTGACTGGAGTTCAACTTGTTGGTCTTGCATCATCAAGCTTGAAATGGATTAATCTAGATTGGACTGGACTGGAAGCATTCTTATTGGCCGAAACAAATAGTTTATTGTTGTAGAGGATTAAACCGGATTGAATTGGATTGGAGCTATTTTCATTGGTTGAAATATATTAAATTTATGTTACCTAAACTTAAACTACCTTCTTAATGAAGGGGGTTTTTGCTGAGTGTTATACTAGTGTATATATAATTCATAGCAGTTATTCTTAGAAGCTTATACTCATTAGCTTTTGATACGATTTTCCTTAAGGAGGATTTTGGGTAGAAATCTTCCTTAGCTGGGGTCTATTTATAGAGGTGTAAGGTGGCTCTTCAGAGTTACCCCCTAGTGACCTAAGGTAGCTATTAGAGTTACCCCCAAACTGGGAAACCCCTATCCCTATACCCTATGTTGCCTTTAATATCTAAGAAACTCTTGGGGTTAAGCACATTAGAAATACCATTATTTTATCATAAATTTTATATTTATGAACTATTATTTCTTCATTTCATCCCCCCTTTCCCAGTTGCTTCTTCCATTGCTTCACTCCTTTAGAGTTCCTTCACAAAAGGAATTTCCTTATTTCTTAGTTGTTTTGTACTTCTCACAAGAACCTCTATTGGTCTTAATTCGATAGTGGGGTTTGGTTGAAGATTTGATGGAGTTTTGGTTATTACATATGAGGGATGTGCTATGTACTTCTTTAACTTTGAGATACGGAAGACATTGTGCATCATTTCTAAGCTCGGGGGTTGTTTTACATTATACAAAACTTGCCATGCCCTTTTTGAAATCTTGTAAGGTCTGATATATCAAGGTGTTAACTTTTCTCTTCTCCCAAACCTCAGCGATCTCTTCATTGGTGAGACTTTTATGAATGCTTTATCCCCAACTTCAAACTCAAGAGGTCATCTTCGAGGCTTAGCATAACGTTTTTGATGTTCTTGGGCTACGGTTAGTTGCTTCCTAATAATTTCCATTGCTTGTTTCATTCTTTCATCATCTCTGGCACAGTTATATGTTTCTCACCAACTTCATCCCAATGGAGAAGGGATCTGCACTTCCTACCATATAATGCTTCAAATGGAATCATCTTGATTAAGGCATGGTAACTGTTGTTGTACGCAAACTCAATTAAAGATAGGTATTCATCATAGTTCTCTTGAAATTATAGAACGCATGCTAACAGTATGTCCTCCAATGCCTTAATCGTACGTTCAGATTATCCATCTATTTGAGGGTAAAACACAGTACTAAACTAGAGTTGAGCTCCTAAAAACTTGTGGAGGCTTTTCCAAAACTAGGAAAAGAATTGTGGATCCTAGTCTAAGATGATTGTTGCTGGAATCCCATGGAGTTTGCTATTTCTTGGATATATAATAAGGTGAGTTTCTCCATCCTACATGTCATTTTGATAGAAAGGGAATGAGCAGACCTAATCAATCAGTTGACGATTACCGATATAGTGTTGTGATTCTCCGTGGTTCACAAAAGGCTTGTTACAAAGTCCATTGTTATCTTCTCCTACTTCCATTCTAGTATTGACAAGGTTTGCAAAAATGCTATTGTCAGTTGGTGTTCAGCCTTTACCTATTGGCAAAGCAAACACCTTTTTGACGAACCTCGCAATTTTCTTTTTCATTCCTGACCACTAATAAATAGCCCTTATCTCATGGTACACTTTTTTTTTTTTTTTTTAGCCAGGATATATCGAGTATGAAGTGTGGTAGGCTCTGAACAAGAGCTCTTAATGGAGTGTTGGATTCTTTGGCAGGTATAATCTCTCCTTATAGGTCAAGATGCTTCCATCAGAAAACTTACATTTTCTTGTAAAGCCTTCATCTTGCTTCTTCTTTATAATGAGATAATATGTATCTTCTCTTTGTAACTATTTGATCTTCTCTCTCAAAGTAGGCTGCATGCTTATAGCAAAAATTTGGATATCTTTTGAAGGCAATATCTCCCAGTTGAATTTTTGAATCTCTTCTTGTAACATTTGTGGTCTTGAATGTCTTCCGACTTAATGCATCAGACACTATATCAACCTTTTGAGGATGATAGTTAATAACTAGTCTTTGACTAGCTCTAGCCACCATCACTGACACATGTTAAGTTCTTTTTGAGTGAAGAAATACTTCAAACTTTTGTGGTCGGTATAAACTTACACATTTCTCACCATAGAGATAATGTCTCTAGATTTGGAGGGCGAAGACAATGGCTGCTAATTCAAGGTCATGAGTAGGGTAGTTCTTTTCATAGGGTTTGAGTTGTCGAGAAGCATATGAAATGACCTTTCGATGTTGCATCAGTACACATCCTAAATCATTTTTTGATACATCACTGTAGATCACAAATCATTTAGAGTTTGATGAGATCATTAGCAGTAGGGCTGTTGCAAGCCACTTTTTTAGCTCTTGAAAGCTTTCCTCATGGCTGTCTATCTATTCAAAATAAGCATTTTTCCTGGTAAGCTGAGTAAAGGGTATCGGGATGCACGAGAATCCTTCCTTAAATCATCGATAGTATCCTGCTAGTCCGCGGAAACTTTGAACTTCTGCAACATTTGTAGGTTGAGGCCAGTTCATTACCATTTCTATCTTACTTGGATCCACTAAAATTCCTTCCTTTGTGACCACATGCCCCAAGAAGTTCACCTTTTCTAACTAAAATTCATACTTGGATAATTTATTATACAATTTCTCTTCTCTCAACCTGTGTAATATTATTCTTGAATGTTGTTCTTGGTCTTCCCTAGTCTTGGAGTAAATCAATATGTCATCAACAAAACAATGACAAACTTGTCTAGATATGGGAGGAAGACCTGATTTATAAGGTCCATGAATGATGATAGTGAATTGGTCAACCTAAAGGGCATGACTAAAAATTCATAGTGACCATATCAGGTATTGAATACTATAATGGGTACATCTTCCCTTTTTATCTTTAACTAGTAGTATCCTGACTTCAAGTCCATTTTGGAAAAGACAGCCACTCTTTGACGCTGATAAAGTAGATTGTCTATTCTAGGTTGTGGATATTTATTTTTGATTGCCACCTTATTCACTTCTCTATAGTCTACATGTAGCCTTATAGATCCCTCTTTCTTTTTGACAAAGAGGACTAGAGCTCCCCAGGAGGAGAACCTTGGTTGAATAATGTCCTCATCTAACATTTCTTGTAGTTGGGTCTTTAATTCTTTTAGTTCTAAATCGGCCATGCGATAGGGTGACTTGGCTATTGGTCTGGTTCCAAGGGATAAATTGACGGATAATTCTATTTCCCTGTCAGGAGGG
The DNA here is from genome assembly GCA_963692815.1 of Nyctanthes arbor-tristis. Taxonomy (NCBI): domain Eukaryota; kingdom Viridiplantae; phylum Streptophyta; class Magnoliopsida; order Lamiales; family Oleaceae; genus Nyctanthes; species Nyctanthes arbor-tristis. The sequence goes on along the minus strand of CAVNYN010286387.1, from coordinate 5,083 downwards.
AGGTTGGGTAGTTCTCTGGGAAAAATATCTAGGAATTCCTTCACCACTAGTATTGTGTTCAAATAGGAGGACTTGTTCACTTCCAGTTGTTTAAACTAATGAAAAATGCTTCGCATCCTTTGTTGAGTGATTTTTGAGCTTGTGCAGTAGAAATGATGAAATGATTAGAGTTTCATGTGAAGGAGATGTGTTCTACTCCCATACCTAGGTACTCCTATGCTTACAATTTAATATGGTTTTGTGATTATAGAGCCAATCCATTCTGAGGATAATACTGTAGTATTTCAATTCCAACAGAATAAGATCTGTAGGGAAGATGTTATTTCCTAATTTAATGGGCACATTCATTGCTAGCTTATTTGTTATATGGGTTTCTCCTGAAGGCATTGTGACTATTATATCCCTACTAGTGGGGGTAGGTACCATTTACATGGTAGAGATAACTTATGGCAATGCAAAAGAATGCGTAGCATCAGTACTAAAGAAGGTGTTAGTCCTCATACCTCCAATTGGCACCTCTCCAGAGATTGGTGCGCCATTTGTTGTTGTAGTTGCTTCTATGGAGAAAACTCAAGCCGATCTGGCAATCGGATTTGTTTTTTAATTAGGGCATTCCCTTGCCATATGCCCTTCTTTGCCGCAGGCGTAACATGCTCTCGATCCCTTATAGCATTCTCCGGTATGGTGCTTGTTTTACTTAGCACATGTAGGGTTTATGAATTTTCCCTTCTTGACTAGATCGGTTCTTGGTTATCCTCATTATTTTTCGAGTTTGAACCAATTTGAAAGGTCTTCTTCTTGCCACTCTAGCTTTGACCTGAACTATTTTAGAAGTTCTTCTTTCAAGCTTCTGTGGCCCAAGTGATCTTTTGTTTTGCTTGCTCAGTAGTAATAGCCCAGTCCACAATAATTGCAAAGCTAGCTCCTTTCATTCTTGGCATTTGTATGTCACAGCTTAGCTCCAGAGTTAGACTTTCTAGGAATCTATCAATCTTTAGTGCTCCCAAGGCTACCATGTGATAGCACAATGTGATAGTTCTTTTTCTTTATATATTTTCTTTATATATTCTCCTACAACCATGGTTCCTTGTCGCAAGTGTATAAATTCTCCCATCTTTTGATTTTAGGTAGTAGAGGGGATGTACTTGTTCCGAAAGAGTTCACAAAACCTTTCCTATGTCATTCCATTAATAGTTTCCAAACCCACCAATGGTTGGCACTACCACATAACATGAATAATGCACAATTAACTTTTTCTTTGTTGGGCACATGGCTGTAGCCAAACATCCTTTCCATTGTTTGAATCCAACCTTCCACCTCTACCATGTTGGTCGAACCTTCGTAACTATGTAGATTAATACTAGCTATTTGTATGGGGTGTTCGTTTCAGTTTTGGTTCATCATTCAGGCTATTTGTTCTACCTAAGCTTCTACCAATTGGGTCAAATGGTCAATGACAGTGCTGATTTTATCCTCTCGTCCCCTCGACATTTTCTTCCAAGCAGATGGCATTCACTGAGATCATCTTTAGAATGGGTGCGGAATAATCTACATTAATTTTATTAATTATTATTATTATTTTTATGATTTTATTTTATTTTGCTATATTAACATTAGCCTTAAATGAAAGCCTAGACGAGGTGAGAATAATGGCAGTAAGCACGTATTTTTCTCATATATGTATAGGAAGTTATGGTCGTTTTACGTAGCCCCCAACTTAACACTATAAATAATATATTTTATTCCTTTAATCCACATTATCCTAACTAATCATTACTTACTATTCACAAAGTCTCCATGTATCCATGCATGCAAAAGGTTCAAAAGTACATGCACAATTTATTAGAAAGGAGATAGAATCTTTTCATGTGATAGTGACACTTCATTCACAAGATCCCTTTTCTTGGAAATGGAAGTATTTTTTGGATCTTTGCTCTACTTATACTTTGCTGCTTCAGAATCATATCTTGATATCTCTTAGTTTCTTCATTAAAAATGTCAAAAAGATTAGAGAGAGGGGCAAAAAAGAACAGAACTATTGAGGCAGGTTCGGGTGGGAATAGGAACAGTGAAGACTACCTTCCCAGTAAAACTCCAAATTTTCCTAATTTTATTTATGAAATCAGGTGTAGCCTCTTTCGTCTCCTCTCAGTGGAACACGGAATGGTTATAAATCTTGGTGATCTCTATAAGATTTCCTTTCCTTATCTTGACACTTTTGATAGCTTTGGATGGAATTTCTTTTTAAGTTTGTAAAGGGGTATTTATCCTGAGCTTATTCATTCGTTTTACTCTAATGCCCATTCGATGAAGCATGGCTTGGTATTTCACCACCTGCGCTTAAGGAAGATGGATTCAATACATCTTTTGGTGAGAAGTATTTTTCCTTTACTTGATGTAGCTTAGGGGACGCTTGGGTATAACGTACAAAGATGATTTGGATTTTGGTAGGCTGAGGGCATGTAGTCTTGTCTTTGGTTGACCTATATCGTAGATACCACATAGGTGATAGAACTCCCACCAATAAACTTAATATTACATTTTATTTTTGTTAAAACACTAAATCCCCGTGCCAAAAGTACTAAAATTCTACAGGACGAGGATATTTGATTGATGTGGTGCATTACGCAGGGGCCCATCCAAGCTTGGGTCATATCATTATGAAGAACATGTTGATGTAAATAGCTTCTCGTGAGTGCCTATTCTATGGTATGGCTATTAGTTTCTTACTAGACGAGTTCCGTGCAGGTTTGGGTGCCTTTCTTTCTCCACCGCCTTACCAGTCTAGTCATTTAAGCATAAGTACTATTAAAAGAAAGTCTTGAATGGCCAAGTTCTTCCAAAGGCAAAAAGGGAAAAAGCGGAAGTTTTTGTTGGGGATCAAGGAGCTAAATATTCAAACCAAGATTTTTCACTACACAATGAATAAGATGGGTCAGGCAAGATCCTTAAGTAATATCCTTTTTCTTTTTTTTGGGTGTGGCTCTTTTAATTAGTATTACTAAGCATGTATTGTTCTTCAAATGTATGCATGCAATAAATATGGTGAAAATAATAATGTTTTGTTGCTAAAGTCCAAATGTTGCATGGAAGAATATTCCCTTTTTGCATGAGAACATTATGCATAAAGATGTATGCTATCACTATAAAATAATAAGTGCATGTAAGACTCCTTACCAGAAGGTCTC
>CAVNYN010286386.1:0-51029 GCA_963692815.1 Nyctanthes arbor-tristis | reverse complement strand
CTCCATCCTAGCCGTTCGTAGTTTGACGAGAACAGTCTTACCTTTGATTCCAGTTTTGATAGCCATTCATCTCCAAGGACGTATTGGAGATTGCAGCTTCTTCCCCGAACGACCACGTATTGGAGATTGTTGATTAAAAACAAGTAAGAAAAAGAAGTGTCTTTGTATAACTCTGCTTTGGCGTCGAGTTTGCAAACGAGAACTAGTATTAACCAAGCGAATTTGAGAGAAATCGCCGGCGCCGGGAGCTCGACGCTGTCGGAGAAGCCGAATAGAGATTTCTCCGGCAATGAATTCTTCCGCGGTTCCGGTGATTCTTCCAGTATATCAGAGAGAACATTGCTGTAGTCGGCAAGAATTGACAAGTGATTCATCACATCAACTGTCAGAGGGTGAACCCCGGCGCCGGCGACCGGAGATTTGGAAGAATCTTTTTGGACTGAGGACTCGAATTGGTTTAATGCCATCCGGACATACTTGGCGAGCCTCACAAGCGACGAAACCGCCTGACACTTGACACCGGCCGTGGAATCGAATGAGAAGATGGATTCGATCTCCGGCCAGTTATCAGAGATTCCGATGTACATATCCAGAACTCGGAACAGATTATCCGGCGATTTTTTGCTGTTGTTGGCAACATTTTCTGGAAATCCTAACAAAATCGTGGCTCCTTCTTTCGAGACCTCCGTGAAACAGGATTCTCTGATGGAATTCGAACTGGAAAAAACGTGATCGCAGAGGATTCTTTCTCCGTTGAACAGCGTTTTAATTGCAATTTTAACACCATTAAGCCAATCCCTAATTCTCAACTCCAGAACATCCCAATTCATCTTATGAATCTGCGAGGAACTGAATTTCTCAACCCCAAGCCGATAAATACCTTCATCGACAATGGATTTCCGGATAATTTTGTATATTTTTACGCACTCTTTCGCATAACCAGAAGAAATCATGCACTCGGCTATCATTTTGAGATCAGCAATGGCAATACTGGATGCATCTTCTACTTCGCAAATCGAATCGCTCACTATCTTGTCCTCGTCTTCATCAAAATCAGACGTGCTTGTAGACGCACGGGACGAACGAGCAGAAACAGATTCAGGATCCAAATGTTCTCGATTCATGGACAAAATCTGATAGAACTCCTTCTGCAGCCTCTTCATGGCAATCTGCATTAGCATTTGGCAACGGGCTAACTTCTCCGAACACGATTTCTCGGTAACCGAAAAGTGCATAGCCTTCTGGAGATTTTTCACACACTTGATGAACTCCCATGCCTCCCCTCGATTCTCGTAAAACAGAGAAGTAACTTTGGCGTAATTAGTCGATTCCGGGTTCCATTTCGTGATAATAGGCTCGGCGATTTCTAATGTGGTGTCCAGCACTGACTCAGTAAAACTCAGGCGAGGTGGGGACATCCCAAATCGGGAGGATGAAGCAAAACGGGATGTTGAATTTGAAGATGAAGAAGAAGAAGAAGAAGAAGAACCTTTGGGTGAAAAACAGAGATTCCTCATCCCTTTTCTTGGCATCATCGCGAAGGATTTACAAGATGATTTGAGAGAGGAACTGTTGAAGTTGCGGTAAAGGAGAAATGTATGTGTGGAGGAACGGAAGAGGTATTTATAGGCCTGAACCTCATAATTGGAAATGGGATGCGCGCCAAACCAAGATGGAAAGGCGACACCTCACGGTATCTTAAGTTTTCAAGAATAATATCTCGTCCTATAAATATAGTCTAATTTGAATTATTTTATGGGAGAGAAGTAGTACTGTTTATTTTAATTTCAATTGATTTGTGAATAAATATTTTTGACCAATATTTGATCTTTTTTCCCCTCTTTTTTGCTTTCCCTCTCTATGTATAAAGGTTTACATCTAAACTCTTTAAGTACTAATTCGGATCTCTCGCCATATATATGATATTATTAAGATAATTGTGTAAGCATCTACATAAAGGAGCCTAATTAGTTCAATCATTTCACAACGCGCATGTGGATACAATGTCAAAACACGCATGTAGACAGAGGCGGCTCTAAAAGTGTGCAGGTGGTGCGACCGCACAATGTCCTAAAATTAGAGGGGCACCAAAAAAATGTGATTTATTATAGGTGTAATGTTAATATTTTTTAAAAAAAAATTGTTAATATTTTTTCCAAAAAAAATTTAAAATTTTATTTGTTGAAAATTTTAGACATTATTGATGCACCATCTTTTATATGTATGTAAAAAATTGTTGAATTAGAAATTAGATTGTATTTTATTATATATTATTATTATATTGAAAACAGAAACTAAAAATGACCTGTCTTAACTATTCGATAATTGTCAAGCTCAATTAAAGCCCAAAAAAAAAATAATCGTATAAGAAAAGTTAAAATGTAAAATGCAATCATATCACTTGATCATTTTCTTCTTTCCAAAGGTAAGGTAAAAGAATTTTCAAACACATATTGTTTCATAATTAAAAGAGAACTGACCAAAACATAAATTAATTATCAATTAGGTGAAATAATTCTTTGGTTTCTAGTTTGATCCTATTGATGGTTATTCAATATTCTCATTTTATTAATTTTTTTTAGAGAATTTAATCTATAATTAAGTGCTATGCTTATATTCTTCTTATCTCTAGTCTCTTTTTGAGTTAATTTATTTGCTTGAGTACTTTAATATTTTTAATTGTTGTTATAATTCCTAAAAAATTGAAATGCATCCTAGAAAATAAGCATCTAGATCTAACAAATTTTTGAAAGCATTGGAGGTGCTTTGACATTTACTTGTACTTCACTTTTTTATAGTATATAGAAGGGTTAATTTTACAAAAGGTCCCCAACCTTTGGGTTTAGAATCAGATAGGTCCCCAATGTTTTTTTCACTCGCCTGAGTCCCTAATTTTTCATAAATGAGCACAATAGGTCCCTCTTGTCACTATTTCCTCAATTTTTTATATAAAATAACGATTATGCCCTTTAGGCTTTTAATTTTAAAAATAAAACATTTAAAAATATTAAAAATAATAAAAAAATTAAAAAAAAAAACACCCGCCCCGCCCCTTCCTCTCCCAAGAGGGCCGTCGGAAATGGCTGTCTGAGCCATTTCCGCAGCCAAAAAGCTGCTAGAAACAGTAGGAAACCGCTTCGGTTTCCGGCAGCCGTTAGGGGGTTGGAACCCCCCCCCATTTTGCTTTTCCGACAGCTTTTTGGCCGCCGAAAATGGCTCCGACAGTCATTTCCGGTGGCTCTTTTGGGATGGGATGGGAGGGGACGGGAGGGTGGGTGTTTTGTTTTTTTTAAATTTTTTTATTATTTTTAATATTTTTAAATATTTTATATGAAAAGTTGAGGGAATAGTGGCAAGAGGGACTTATTTTGCGTAATTATAAAAGGTTGGGGACCCAGGCGAGTGAAAAAAAGGTTGGAGACTTATCCGATTCTAAACCCAAATGTTGGGGACCTTTTGTGAAATTAACCCTATATAGAAAAAAAATTCGAATATGATGTTTTTAATTTGAAATACTATTGTTAGAAATGTGATTAAGTTTTTCTACTATAATCCTTAGTTAAACAAAAAGGGGCACTATTTTAGATTGTCACACAGGGTACTCAAATTCTTAGGGCTGGCCCTGCATGTGGACATCTAGTTAAGGTCTATAGACTATCACTTATTAGGTTTTTGTGGGTTTTGATCAAACGAGAAGAGCGTTCATTTTTTTTCAAAATGAGTATAACCCAACAGTGAGTTCTCGTCCATTGCATATGAGCTTGCCCTGTAAGGTGGCGCTGAGCTAATTGTAAAATTTTTACGCGGTGCCTATATTTTCAAAACAATATTTATTCTAAAATAGAGTTTGATGAAACCATAACATATTAACATATTTCGTGAGACATGTCGCTTGTGCATATTCAAGTATCCACCGTTCCTTTTCCACTCCCTCCCAAAAAAAAAAAAAAAAAGTAAAAGAAAGAAAAAATTCCTTCAAATTCGAAGTTGAAATAGATTGCCAACTAATTGGATTGTGTTATAATTGATGCAGTTTGACATAATTTGCTGCATGGAACCACATAATATTGACACATGGTTAATGATTACGAACTCGCATGATCACCAACTGCATGTACTGTTGATGATTACGGTTGATAATTGGATTGAATTAAAGTTCCTCATAGCAAAACTTATAACATGGATTATAATTGAATTTTATAATAACCCGGCAAACAGACCCTAAAGATAACGTCAGTTACCAAATCGGTCTCCTAAACACTGTTTTTAGGGAGTTTTTCTAGGGACTCAATGTTGGTTTTTATTAACTAATACAGTTATAAAATGTAATTAAAAAACCACTTATAGTTTCCTTAACAAAAACTGATATTGATTATGTAAAATTTCATCTGTTTTAAGTGAAAAATGAATTACATGTTTTAGAATAGCATATATGTAATCAGGGGAAAGTGATTCATGTCAAGGGAGGTAATCAAATTAAGTGTCCCTTCAAATATTAAAGCTTTTTACTAAACAAATAAATAAGCCCCGGCCCATAGGCATAAGGTGACCCTAAAAACTTTCCCTAGGAGACCGGAACTATGATTACGAGTAACACTTATTATTATTTTTTTTATCTCCATGCAGGATGAATAATGTCATGTAGTATGATGATAAGTATTTATAGTAGGTGGCAATATATGTAACATCACAAATAATAACTAGAACTAAAAGCAAATCCATTTATTCACATTTATTATTTAATGTCATATAAATAGGTACTATGATTAAGTAATAATTAGATCCTCCGTCTCATTAAAAATAGGACGGTGGGCATTTCCAAATGAATTAAGAATTAATAGGTAATGTAGTTAGAACATTTAATTTTACTTTATTTTTCTATGTATACCCTTAAGCCTCATTAATTATTTGAAATACTTTCAATTTATAGGTAGTTGAATAACAATAATTAACGAAGGGGTATATGAAAATGAAATATTAAATACATGTTCAATATAGTAAATAGATTGTCTTTTTAGTACAGACGAAAATGAAATAGTGAACTATCTTTTTGAGACGGAATTAGTATAATTTTTCTGAATCCCTTCTTTTTCCATATGCCTTTTTGAACCAACAAAACTTAAAAATTCTCAAATCTCAATGGAATCAGTCATGAGTACAAGTTCAAACCGTGAAGGTGGCTTATATGAAATAATGTGATTTTCTGACTTGTAAAAGACTTATAATTAATGATTAACTCTATATTATAAAATCTGACTTAACTCGATAGAAAACAATATGACTATAAAAACAGATTGGGTTTTGAGTTTGGAACCTGACCACTAATTATAGGGGGTCACGTATATTTTAAAATATACATAGCGTCCTATGATTAGTAGTCAAGCTCTAAACTCAGAGCCCGATCTATTTCTATAGAAAATTTATATAGAAAAATTGTTATATTAATAGCACTAGAAGTTTCCAAACACGAGAAAGGGTGACGGCGGGGACAGGAAGGAGTATGAAATTTGTGGTGGCAGCAATAGACTTTTTGAGATCGAAAATCGAAAATATCTGAATACGACATTTTTGTTGATTCCTGACGTAACACGTGGCGAGTTCTTGCCACTCTTCTTTCCAGTTTTCCCAGCGAAAGTAACCGCTATCTCCTGGGAAAATTATGTCCAACGGTGTGTGGTCCTTCGATTTGGAAATTTTCACGTTTACACGTTGTCGTGTCGTGTTTCTTGAATAATGCATACTTGGAAAACTATGAACACGGGTGATTATATTTGATAAGTATTATGCACACGGGTAAGACAGGCTATTATGTTTGTTTATACATATTGATGACACGTATATCTATAAGATATCGATAAGATCACCTGTTTTTATAGACAAAACATTGTTTCTTAGTTGATAAGTATTTTAAGTATTCTTGGTTGAATATGTATTTTAAGAAGGGTAATGTTTTTTCATTTTTTCTTTTATGATATATATGTGTGTGTGTGTGCGCGCGCGCGCTCGCTGATTTGTAGTAGATGAGATACATATAAGCACGTGGTAGGAATTGCATGTTACAATTTTATTATTGGAAAACAAAATCCCATTTTATGATAAGCACTTGTGAAAGATGTTATTTTGATCTACTTGTAATGATATGTGTATGTCGACCACCGATTTTATCTTAGGCCATTAATTTTTTCAGTGCTTCTAAGGAGGGGCCATTAATTTTTTCAGTGCTTCTAAGGAGGGGAGTCCCCTCCTTAGAAGCACTGAAAAAATTAATGAGGGGACAATACTCCTCTCCTTATCAGTAACGGGAGAGTACTCCTCTCCTTAGAAGCACTTCAAAAATTAATGGCTTACGATTTTTAATCGGGGGGGCCATGTCATGGAGTACTCTCCCCTCATCTCCTTTGAATTTTTGTTAATTTTTGTGGATGTGTCAATATCAACTACTATCAAACCAAAAGTTCTTTATTATGTTAGTTTAAACTTGTAACAACAGCTAAAAATTTGCTTCTTGACTGGAATAAGTTTTTAAGGAAATACAGCGCAGCGGTCAATAGTGAAACACCTTAATTGAATGTTACCTAGAAGACAAGCTACTTAGTTCTTCCCATTCTCTATGAGAAAATAAGAAACTAAGACAAATTAATGCAATGCAATGCATATTAGCAATAAAAACAAAACGATATCTTCTCGATGAAAATTATCCGAGTTCAAATTTCAATCTTCTTGATGTTGAAATTTTGTAAATTCCAAGTTATAAGTAATCCAAATGATATGGGTACTTAAGATTAATTGGCTAAATTTCTCAGTATTGGCTTGATTTACAAAAAATTCCATCGTCTAGACGGCTTATACTTCCTTCATTTATAAGTTAAGCAGTGCGAGCTACCTTATTACAATGTACGAGACGTACAAATTTGACTGCCTAGCTTTTGGGTTCTTATTACATCTTGTTTCAGCCAAGTAAAATAAGCTTCTTAACTAGCAAACCTTCCTAAATGACTAAGAAAACTGTTTTCTTGGCTAATGAGACCAAGCTGCAAATGAAGTGGAGTAATGTTAGCATACATGGAGAAGTTCAATATGTATCGTCAAAAAAGGGTACAACATTTGCATATAGACTTCAATGTCGCCTCAAAATATATATTTTTAGGGTAACTCAACAAGACCGAAGAATTAGTAGCCATGGTCTTTTTCTTTCTTTCTTTTCCTTTTTTACCCCATTTAAATTTCTCCTCTAGCTAGTTCAAAAAACACGCTTTTTTATAGTATGATTTGGGGATCACAAGAGTAGGGATGGCGACTCAAACCTAGGTCAAATGATCTGACAAGGAGGCTCTTTTAAGTAACATGCCAAGTCTCCTTGTCTAAAACACGCCTTTTTAATTATGCAAAAGTCATTCATTTTATGCAGCTTTTAACGTTAAAGTCTAGTTTATCATGAGTCGTATCCTATTTGTTGGTAAGATAGCCGACCTGACATGGTCGGTCCTATTTCTCTGCCTCACTTAAAGATACCGATCTGGAAGAGTCAGTGGAGGCCAGCGATCCCCAGTACACAGGTGAATGGTAGGCAAATAGACATGTGCATTGCCCGCCACTTGGACTAGATGCGTGGAGCACATGCCCCCAAGTGCTCCATTTAGCCATATTTCTTATAAATACCCCCACCATATTGGTAGAAGGGAAGGAAAAAGATTGGATTCTTACTAGGAGAAGAGAAGAAAGATTACTTTTAATTGGAGACTTGGTAATCAGACAAAAGGAAAGAGAGAGGAACAATCAAGGATCATTTGATTGTTGATAACGGTTTAGTCCCAACATAAATTGTTGTCAACAATTTGTCGCTAGAGGAAGCGCTGGTTAACAGCCACAACACTACCATGAGCAAAAGTAAGTCTATTGCAACCAAGTCTCTCTCTCAAACAATGAGAGACGAAGATCCCCTCCCAGCTGGTGAGCTAGCTGCCGTTCTTAGTCTGATTCTGGCACTACCAGTGTCTCAACCTGTGGTGGAGGAGATCTTCCAAACCATGCAGTGCATGCAGCAATAGCTGGATCAAATACAACAATATCAAACCCAGAAGCGCGTGCCAGTTGACCCAAAAGAGGTGCAATTTGCACAATGGGGGCTTAATGGAGAGACTGGAAGGGGTGCCAAAGTAGACACCCCGAAGTCTAATCACAGTCACATTGGCGAAAGCCCACATCCATCTAACGTGGAGAGGACCGCGCTTCATAGCAAAAAAAACTCGTGTTCGTTCAAAGTACCAAAGGTTGACAGATCGAGATCGACTACGAGACAAACTTTACTTGATCCGGTGGAGAGAGATAGCTGCTTAGGAAATGAAAAATTTCAAACCTCGCAATACCAAGACCTCAGGTTAATGCACAAACCTAAGTGTTCGAAGACCGAGCTATTAGAGGTAAGGCACCGCCTCGCCGAGCTGGAAAGGAAATACACAGAATCCCATCAAGTCGGATACTCTGAATGCAGACCATTCTCTTTCAGTATAGACATCCTGCGGACTCCATTGACAAAGTTGAAGTTGCCTCACATGCCACTTTACACTGGAGAAACTGACCTAAACTCTCACCTAGATAAATTCATGTCATGAATGGAACTATAAGGAGCTGGAGAGGCGGCCATGTGTAGGACATTCCCTAACACTCTCAGAGACATCCCAGCTAAGTGGTTGAGGGAACTCCCACAAAACTCAATCTGAAGTTAGGAAGAGTTGTCCTCGCAATTCTTGTCACAGTTTATGGGGATAAAAATCAGGACGGCGCCAAAAAAAACCTGATGACGGTGAAACAAGGCCCTACCGAGATATTGAAGTTCTACCTAGATCGCTTTAACAAGCAAGAGTTGGAAACAGAAAAGGTAACAGATGGCACTCTATTGATGGCTGTCCTAGTCGGATTACAACACGAAAGCCGGTTCTGGTGGTCAGTCATGAGGTCAGACCCAAAAGTTACCAGGAGTTTCTAAAAAGAGCTTAATGATATATAAATGCGGAAGATGCTACTAGTTGACCTGCCAAGGCAAAAATGATTCCCGAGAGATGCACAGACAAGGGGGGTAATACTTCCTAGATGCTTCAAAATCCTTTGGGGATTTTGAAAGAGGAAGGACTCTAGGTACTCAGAATGGAGAAAGCAAATGGCCCAAGGGTAGCAAACTTTTACTACCCTAACTGCTTCACCAGAAGAAATTTTCACACAAATATCCCGCGAAAACATCTTGCCTGAACTGAAACCTATATGGACTCAACCTTCTCAATTGAACCAAGATAAATATTGCCGGTATCACTGATCCGTAGGTCACGAGACCAATAATTGTCGCAATTTAAAAAGGGAGTTGGAACGCCTCATTGAGAAAGACCATCTGAAAAAGTTCGTGGCACTCCCCAATCGTAGTAATAAAGAATACCCATATGTTATTCCCAGCCAACGCATATTGCAAACCAAAATCGAGGGATAGAGATTCACACCCCGACAAACACCAACTCGAACTCTCTACAATCATAGAGGCGGTGGTGCCAACTTGTGAGGCAAGCTAGGAATAGTTATCAGGCTTGCGATGTTCTCGAAAGAACCGACCTATCGGAAATCTCTATTTCTTTCTCCAAAGAGGACACTAGAGGCGTATTGCAACCTCATGACGATTCCTTGGTCATATCATTGAATATTGAGGGATTTGAAGTTTATCGAGTGCTAGTTGATACGGGAAGCTTTGCCAACATCCTTTACCTCGATGCATTCACTCTAATAGGAGGACTGGTAAATTAGCTCACCCTTGCATCTCAACAACATTCAGGGGTTCACTGGGGATTCGATCCACTCGTTGGGACAGGTTCTGTTAATTGTGGGATGGGGGTTTTCCCAAGGATAAGGCGTTTTCAAATTGACTTTATGGTGGTAAACATCCCATCGAATTAAAACGCAATACTGGGAAGGCCAGAGATCTAAGAGACAAGGCCACGGCTTCAATTTACCACCTTTGCCTCAAGTTCCCAACATCATTTGGAGCCGTGTCCATTAATGGAAATCAGCATATAGCTAGAGAATGTGACCATAGAATCAGACCTTTACAGGTCAACTTATTAACCCCCAACGAAGTTAACAATGGATATGCAACCGAAGTAGACCCAAGGATAGTTTTTCCCTTCTCCACATCAATCAGATGGTAGATGCCACAGTTGGACACGAGCTGATGACTTTCATGGATGCTTATTCTAGGTATAGTCAAATACCCATGGCCCCTGAAGACGAAGAACTGACCTTATTTTTTACAGATAGAGGGTTGTAGTGTTACAAAATGATGCCATTCCGGGTTGCAAAATGCCTGCGCCACCTATCAGCGACTCGTCAACATGATGTTTCATCACTTAATTGCGAAGACAATAGAAGTTTATGTAGATGACATGCTGGTAAAAAGTAGGAGAGCCTCATATCACCTCGCCCACTTGGAAGAAGCATTTAATGTACTTAGAGCCTACAAGATGAAATTAAACCCAAAAAAGTACTCATTTGGTGTCTGCTCTGGCAAATTCTTGGGGTATATGGTAAGTCGAAAGGGAATAGAAGCCAACCCCTACAAAATCTAGGATTTCTTGCAAATGAAGTCCCCGGCCACTATAAAAGAGGTTCAAAGTTTGACTGGCAGGTTGGCGGTACTTAACAGGTTCGTCTCACGGGCCACCGATAAGTGCCAGACTTTCTTTGAAGTCATTGAAAAAGCCAGCAAGTTTGAGTGGACGCCCGGTTGCGAAGAAGCATTCCAGAAGATCAAGACACATATGGCCTTACCACCTCTACTATCTAAACCAGCTCCAGGAGAGATTTTGTCTTTGTACTTGCCTGTCTCTTCAACGGTAATAAGCGTAGTCCTCATCAGATTAGAGGCCGGATTGTAGCATCCAGTTTACTATATAAGCCAAGCTCTCCACAATACCGAGCTCTGGTATTTACCAATGGAGAAATTGGCCGTCTCGCTGATCATGGCCTCTAGGAAACTCAGGCCCTATTTTTTAGAGCACCCTATTAAAGTTTTGACCAACTACCCATTAAATGGACAGTTGAATTGGGACAGTATGACCTTAAATTCTATCCCTGCCAAGCTATCAAAAGACAGGCCCTAGCTAACTTTGTGGCGGAATTCACACCACCACTACAAGAGGAGAACTCTGATCATCGTCCTTGGAAATGTATGTGGATGGCTCATCTACAGAGAACTGAACTGGAGTTGGAATCATGCTAATTAGCCCAGACTTTCAATATTATTGTCAGGCTTTATAGTTTGACTTTCCTGCCACTAATAATGAAGCAGAATATGAGGCATTTATCTCTAGATTAGAGATGGCCCAAGCTATGGGAGTCAAGTTCATGGAAGCAATGAGTGATTCCCAGCTGGTGGTGAATCAAGTACAGGAGCTCTTTGAAGTCAAGGAAGATTCATTAACATCATATCATAAACTCTCCCTTACCAAGCTGGCAAAGTTTACCCAAGCTAACATAACAAGGGTATCGCGTGGCGAAAACTCCCAAGCAGATGCCTTGGCTAGGCTGGCAACCAGCGAAGGAGATGAACCACTCAAATGTGTACCTATAGCTCGTCTGAGCTCTCCATCGCCTCAGAACGGATTAATCAACCAAGTATTACTGTCCTCAAGTAACTGGATAACCCCCATCATCTAGTATCTTGAGAGGGCATCCTACCTGTCGATCAGGTTGAGGTATGAAAAAGAAGAATTAGGTCGGCTCGTTTCACTATGGTTCAGGGGCAATTATATAAGCGTTGTTTTTTGTCCCCACTACTGAAGTGTTTAACCACAGAAGAAACACAGTATACGCTGGAAGAATTACACCAAGGAACATGCGGAAACCACACTGAGGGGCAGGCTCTCGCTTATAAGCTTATCAGGCAGGGATATTATTGGCCTACCCTAAAGAAGGTCGCAATCAAATTTTCCCAGACCTACGACAGATGTCAAAAGAATGCACCTCTCTTGAGAAACCCACCAGCAAACCTGACGTTGGTAATGAGCCCGTGGCCCCTTTGCCAAATGGGGAATAGACCTCATTGGACCACCCTCAACGGCGAAAGTCGAGGTTTGGTTTGCTATTGTTGCCATCTGATTATTTTACAAAGTGGGCAGAAGCTGAATCCCTAGCCAAAGTTACAGAGCAGAAGACAACTAATTTTATGTGGAAGTCCCTCATATGCCGATTCAGAATACTACACTCTATAGTCACGGATAATGGGAGACAGTTCGACAATGAAAACTTCTGAACTTTCTGTGAAAAACATAGAATACGAAAGCACTTCTCAACATCTAACCACTCCTAATCGAACGGACAAGTGAAGCGGTAAACAAAGTCATCAAACATACCCTCAAAACAAGGTTGGAGGGGTTAAAAGGGAGATGGGCAGAAAAGTTACTAGCCGTGTTGTGGTCGTACCATACTACAGCCAGGTTCTCCATGGGGAAAACCCCTTTTAGTCTCACCTTTGGGACGGAAGCGGTAATCCCAATTGAAACAGAACTCCCTACCTTCCGAGTCAAACACTTTGACCAAGGGCATAACTCGGATCTTATTAATACCGAACTCGACTTCTTAGAAGAAAAGAGGGAGCTTGCTGCTATAAGAAACGCTGTGTATAAGCAAAGAAGTGCTCGATATTATAACTCCAAGGTGAAGATTTGAGTGTTAGATATCAAGGATTTAGTCCTGAAGAGAGTGTTTCAGAACACCAAGGATGCAGTCGCAGGGACACTTGCTTCGACCTGGGAAGGACCCTATGTGATTTCCAGTGTTCTGGCAAATACAGCTTACAAGCTTGAAACTTTGGATGGTAGCCCCTTGCCATACCCTTGGAATGCCGAACACCTCAAGAAGTATTTAAGTTAATCAGAAGCAAGGAGCTTGTCTTGTTTTGGGACCTTATAAGGTCATTTTTGTTTAAGGTATAGGCTTTCATGGAGTTCGGCCACAAGCAATAGGCTTATAAGCTGAGCTCCAATTCCTTTGTAATCTGAAAGTCTGTATGAAAATTCAATATTTTTCGCAGACCGAGTGTTGGTTTTGCCTAATTGATCGAGCTATATTGTTTGCATAAGTTTACTAAGAACGAGAACGACAAATAAACCAGCGCGGCACTTAAACATTTCATTAAATCTTCCGATCTCACACATAATGGCTACAAAAGTTATCCAACCTACCAGCCAGAGTAAAGGCTTCACAATGCCTACAAGAGCTACTAGCCAGCATAAAAAAAAAAGCAAAAAAAGAAAGGAAAAACAAAGAAATGGAAATGAGACATGGGGAAGGAATGTCAGGACTCTTAGTTCTCAACTGACGGAGCACCTCCTTGCTCAGTTTGGGGGTCTTCTTCTTCAATAGAAATATCAGACAGTCCTTGCTTCTCTTCATATGCCTTAAGCTCCTGGCGTAAGAACTCCACAGGATCTCCTGGCTTTCGAGAATCAAGGCTACTGATGATTTCATCATACATGACCACATAGGTAAGGTTGAGGCCAATATTGTACTCATCAGAAGCCTTGAACTCTTGAATGGCAGAAACCCTAGTGGAGGCCTTGGCTTATTCCACTTTCTTCTGGAGCTCAGCGGCATGACATTTTTGCAGACCTTCCCGAGCTGACTTTTCAGATATAGCCAGCTGCTCGATCTCCAGGGCCTTAGCCATTAGCCTATTCACTTCGTCCTCAGCCTTCGACCTCCAATTCACTTCACCCCTCAGAGACGAGTCCAAATGGGCAAGCTTCTCCATTAAATGCTCCACCTCTTCCTCTCTATGCCTAGCCATCACTAAGGCCTTTTGCTGATAATTCAAGGCGTGGCCTATATACACAATCCCAGATGCTATGGTGTCCTCCATGGTCATACTGTTTGACATGGATTCCTCCTTAACATTGCAGGCCCGGGCCGGGGCCTCCATAGCCCACTGAATGGAGCACAGGAGGTTCTTTGTAGTAGAAGACGTTGGGAACGAAGTCTTATAGTACTCCAAATAGCACTCTGGGAACTGTCTTTTCATCTTTTCTGCAGTCTACGACCTCATGGGATGAATCTCCCGCCAGTTCGGTTCAAAAAATAAAGGTGTCATGCTGCCAAACTGATGCACAGAATGAGCAGGGGGAGCTCTTGAGTTGTTCTCTGAACCTCGGCAGCTCTAGATATAGTGCTGACCTCAGAGCGCCACGTTGGGGATGTTCGTCAGCGCTGTGAGGACTCCTCGCCATACTGGTGCTCTTCGCTGGAATGTGAAGAAGCCGAAGGATCTTTCTTGAAGCCGGCCTTCCGTGCTGCCACTTTTTCAGCTATTGAGAGTTCCTTAGGCAGCATTCTCTTCTCAATGACTAGAATTTTGGGCGGGATGCGAGGAGCTACATATACAAATCACAGAATTAATAAAGGTGCTCTAGGGTAATCCTGACAAGACCAAAAGCATATTACCTTTGGGGACAGGAGGCAACACTTACTCGGAGGCACAGATGTTAAACCCGCGCAAAACAATCTCTCCTCAGTCAAATGAAATTTGGATAAACTATAGAGTCTACCCTGGTTAGCAATAGTTGCAACATGCTTCAAATAATCCGAACTGACCTCTGGAGTTGAGATTCTTGAAAATGAAGAAAAACGATAAGTATTAGAGAACCTCCTGGCCCAAAAATAACTTGGGCTAAAACTTACTTCGTCTAGGTGGGTATAAAGTTAGGACAGCAGCGTCATTAGGTCAGCTCGGTGGTGCCCAATCCCTGTCAGCGTAAAACCATCAATCTTTCCAGTTCTTTACTAAGTCAGGTCAGTCAATAATCAACATTGCCTGACCTTTTTGCTTCATAAAATAGTACCACCCAGTCCTTATTCCTTCACACGCTCTGAACTCATAATGATAGTTCAGCTTATCAAATGTGGATTTGGGGTAATCTGACAAAGCAAACAAGAAGAAGAACATTGTGATTGCCCTCCACCCGTTAGGAACAATCTGGCTTGGTGCTAGTCCCCATTCCCTGAAGAAATCGGCTACGAGAGGAGTAAGTGGAAACCGAACCCCGGCCTCCAACATCTGCATGTTTACAGCTACGCAGCTTCGAGAAGCCAGTCTGTCCTCTCTGTAAAGTAAGGAAGGAAAAAGTGCACTGAGTCTAGGACCCTATACTTTCTTTTCTAATAGTTCAACTGCTGCTCAGTAGTAATAGAAGGAAGGTCTCTGCAAAAAAAAGGTGAATCGTATAGTCCAGCGCGATGAGGAGGTCGTTTCCATACGTCACCTATGTCTAGAGGACCGACCTCTCCACTGGGAACTCTAATTGCCAAAGGAGCCATCCCAGAACTATCTGCTTATTCTGCCAACATGATGCCCTCCATCTCTGACCAAATCCCCTCGACAGATTCATCATCCGAACGAATGGCTTCCTCCCCAGACAATTCATCTATGTCAATGACTTCCTCTACTTTCCTTTTTCCTCTGTCAGCCACTGTTACTGTGGCAATGGAGTCACCAGAATCCGTTTGTGAAGGCATCTCGCTTTCGTGGCTCATCGTTTGGTAGAATTGGGGGTAAAAAGTGTTAAAAATTCAGAAATACCAAGATTAGGAACCAGTTTTTTTTTTTTTTTACCTGCAGCAGTCACCTACGGAGGTACTGGAGGAGAAGTTTGAACACCACATAAAAAGTTCCAACAGCAGGGATAAAAGAAGCAAAAACGGGAAGGGAAGAAATGAAGCCCTTTTATAGAGCTAAAACCCTCAAAACCCTAGAAGCTTTAGGGTCATCATTAACGCACACCGTCCTTTACGATTCCCTAGAGCAACCAGACAAATTCACCATCGACACGGTGACACGTGTACCACTACATCTGGCAGGCGTGTTGGAGACGCTCCGTCAGAAATTGCTAGAAAAATCCCTTCTCTTTCTAGCAGCACAATCGAGTTCACCCCCACCACGTCCCTTAGGAGGCAAACTCGACGGGGCAATTGTTGGTAAGATAGTCGACATGATATGGTCAATCCTATTTCTCTACCGCACTTAAAGATATCGAACTGGACAAGTTAGTTGAGGCCAGCGATCCCCAGCACACACGTGGATGGTAGGCATGCCGCCACTTGGGCTAGACACGTAGAGCATTTGTCCCGAAGTACTCCACTTAGTCATATTTCTTATAAATACCCCCTCCCCCCCCACCATGTTGGTGGAAGGGAGGGAAAAAGATTGGATTCTTACTAGGAGAAGAGGAGAAAGATTACTTTTAATTGGAGACTTGGTAACCAGAAAAAAGGAAAGAGAGAAGAACAATCAAGGATTATTTGATTGTTGATAACGGTTTAGTCCCAGCATAAATTGTTGTCAACACTATTAATTAGGACGTAGATATTTTAAACACTTTTTCAACGGTGTAGGGTTCTTGGAAATTGCCTTTTGAATAAGAAATAAAAGATCTATTATTTATTTCTTGAGTGAAATCCGTTTTTGTTTGATCATTTTTGAGGTTGTAGGCGCGTCTATACGAGACCTCAATTCTAAATTCATGGGCTAATTAGACTCGATTTTCTTATACTAGTGGTTATATTAGCACTTAAGTTTGGAATGACTCATTAGACTAATTGTTATCAAAGTGATTTAATCCATTAATCACCACTCAAGTTTGAAATAATTACACCAATTAATAATTGGTATTTTGGTTTAATAAATTAGTGACCACTAATTAAACAAGTGAAGGTTTTCTCAAAAATAAAAAATTAAAAAAAATAAACAAGTGAAGAACAGCAATAACTACCACAGACTATCTTGTGTCAATGCTAATTTGACATATTATTATCTTCAATAATTACAAGATTCGTCAAAATTTGGAGGTTAATTATTCTCACACCACACTTGAAATGGGTTACCGTACTAACGAGAATTAGACGATCAATTTAGGAGAATCATGTTCATCTCCATAGGTCAATTTCAAATATATATGGTATCATATATGCGTTTCAACTTCAACATTCCACTCAATGTCCGAAAGCGACATCAACACATCGATTTGGTTGAACTTCTATCTCTTCGCAAATGGCAATCAAGCAAAGACACTTGAACAGTGATTATATGCAATATTCTAAAAAACTAGTCTAGACTATCACGCATTGATTTGTTTAGGCATTCAATACTTGACCTTGACTCTAATACTTTTCTACGTCTTACACTTTTTAAAACCTTGAATAATGTATATGAGATTTTCATATGTTTACTTAAATGACTGTTAGTTTTCTAAGTACACATATGTAAATGCAGTACGGACGGCGCAATTTGTTTGACTCTAAACTTTACGTGTAGATGATAATCACGTAATAAATAATAAATAAAATTAAAGAAACTAATCAAGAAATGGGTGAATTTGAGTTATTATATTAAAGGAGAATTTCACTTCAACCAAAAGGTCAAACATAGGACAGATTGTTATTTCTTTTTCTTTTCAGTTGACAATTAATGGAGAAAATATATACTTCTGTAAGCCATATATACAATTATTCCCTTTGCTATCGTGGAAATAGTTTTTCGTTAACATATTTTTGGTTTTTTTAAATCAAGATTACTTAACTTTCTTTACTTCAGATCATTAAGAATAGCATGTACAAAATATAAGGGGACGAATGACAATAAGTCAGATTTATTTAAAAGGTGGCAGGTGTTTGGCCATTAAACTTTAAATGACATTAAAGAAAAAAGACAATCCCACGCCACATATATAATTGCTAATGCGCAAAGAATTATTCTAGTTGGACCAAAAAATAGAAAAAAGAGTGATAAATTTAACACGTTTCTTATGTGATCAGTATTGATATAAAAGTGATGTGATGTGTTAAAAAAGATTGTGCAATATGTCAGTTTTGCTAGAATTTTGGTATGTATTTTTGTTTAAATAGCACAACTGATGCAAATCGACATGTGAAGACTAAGATATTAAATAATAAAATTTGTACCCAAGATAAATCATGGCGATGGAGGCCTAAATGTGACAAAGTAAGGGCAAATCGGAGGTTCAAGGTTTGAATTATATGAAGAAATGTTCAAATCGACAGATGCCACGTGTCTCACAGAATTTTGGGCCATAAAATTACAATTTGTACGATTTGCATGGGTGTAAAATAAGTCACCAGAAAGCTTATTGAGTCAGGAGTCTAATACAACTTTCAGATCTCCATTCTGCTTTTCTTATTAAAAGTTATGCACGTTGGAACACAAACTACCAGCAGAATGCGGCCCCATGCGGCAGCATGGCCTTTGTATGTGGCTGCACAGCACGGAAGATTTTTGGCAGAACCGCGAGGGCTGGCGTCCTACTGCCTGGTGCACCCGCACTGCTCCTCAACATGCATATTTGATTTTTTTTGTCCTTTTTATGATTTTCTTTAATTGTTCTTATTATTTGATGAATTCGACATGTTTTCCAATTAATTTAGGTTATTTCTTTTCCTATTTAAGGACAGCTTTTATTATGTGAAGAAAAGTTTTGAAGTTTGAAATTAAAAACCCTAGTTTATTCCCTTTGAGAAATTTGTAAGAATTTAAATTTTCGTTTCTAATTTCTTGTGTTTGATCAAGAGATTAATCTTCTATATCAAGAATTGTGTCCCAATTCTTATGGTGTGTTATTAAATTCGTGGTTCGTTGATTTAATTACGGGTCTGAATTAGTTTCTTTGGACAACTTAAAAATCCCGAATTGGTTTTCTTGTTGTAAACTACATCAATTAGAGCTTTGTTCAAATTCACGCTTCCGTGATCGTATCATCTGATATCAGAGCTTCATGCTGCAATTTCAGGTAATCAAAAATTAAATCTTTCCTTTTATTAAATTTTGGCATTGGGTTAGGTTTTTATTTTGAAATTTTGCGGGTTGAGGAATTTGTTTATGAATTTTTGGAGGATATATTGTTAAGTGTTGGTGAGATGTCGAATAATAATTCGGGTAATGGATCCTCGATTGGGAATAACCAATTCCTAGCTTTGGAGAATTTGCAACAGCAATATGAGCGGATTATGTTAGCATTTGGAGGGCTTGCTACTAATATGACGGATTTGAGGGGTGATCTGGGAGGAATTAGAATATGAGTAGAAGATTTAGAGCAAACAAGAGGTCAAAATAAACGGGGACAAAATAGAGCGAGAAATATGAATGAGGTGAATAATGATATAGGTAGTAATGTAGGTAGAAATGGAGAATCGTCAAACGAGGGAAAAAGAAGAAGACCTAGAAGAAGGGGTATGCATAATGTCGACCGGAATTTGAGCAGCATAAAGATGAAAATTCCATCGTTTTAGGGAAAGAGTGATCCGGAGGCATATCTTGAGTGGGAGAAAAAGTAGAGCTTATTTTTTATTGCCATAACTATTTGGAGGAGAAGAAAGTTAAATTGGCAGTCACGGAATTTAGTGATTATGCTTTTGTTTGGTGGGATCAATTGGTGACAAATAGAAGGAGGAATGGAGAGAGACCGGTGGAAACCTGGGAGGAGTTGAAAGCTATTATGCACAAGAGATATGTTCTTAACCACTATTATAGGGAATTGTATAGTAAATTACAAGCCCTTACCAAGGTTCGAGGAATGTGGAAGATTACTTTAAGGAGATGGAAGTAGCCATGATTAGAGCTAATTTAGTGGAGGATCAAGAGACTGTTATGGCTAGGTTTTTACATGGATTGGATCGTGAAATAGCTAATATAGTTGAGCTCCAACACTATGTTGATATAGAAGAGTTGGTGCATAAGGCAATGAAGGCGGAAAGGCAAATTAAATTTAAGCAGGCTTCAAAATATTCCTTGGAGAATAATTTTGGGAGGGAAAATGGTAAGGACCGAGTTCGGGAGGAAAAGGTAGTAGAAGAGCCTAAAAAGAGACAGGAAGTGGTAGATAAGGGAAAAGAAAAAGTTGATGATCCTTCTAGGGCGCATGACATGCAATTAGAGGGCATGGACATAGGATGGCGGAATGTCCTAATCGGAGAACAATGATAATTAGGGGAGATAAAGTGGTGTCAACCGATGAAGAGGGTGAGAAGCGAAAATCTCTAGCAAGTAATGAGGAGTAGGATAGTGATGAAGGGTTAATGGAGGTGCCAAAATTATTGTTTGCTATGTGAGTTGAGGAAAAATCGGTTGAGAATAAAGGAGTTGGGAGTCAACGCACCAATGTTTTCCATATGAGGTATATGGTGAAAAACAACCCTCGTAGTCTTATCATTGATGGAGGCAGTTTTGCTAATGTAGTTAGTGCTGCTCTTGTGAAAGAGTTAGGATTGAATGCTTCCAAGTATGCTAACACATACAAGCTATATTGGTTGAATGAGTCCAGAACGATCAAAGCGGAGAAGCAAGCATGGGTGAGTCTCTCTATGGGAAAGTATAAGGATTGGTGTGATGAGATGTGGTGCCTATGCATACTGTGCATATCTTGTTGGGCTGGCCTTGACAACTTGATAGAAAGGTGATATTTGATGGTTTTAAAAATTGTTGTAGTTTCCATCAAGGGAGCTAAAAAAATTATTCTACATTCGTTGTCTCAAAAAAAAGTATGGAAGAAGCAACTAAAATTGAAGGATTGGAAGGTGAGGGAAAAGAAAGTTGGAGTAGAGAAGAAAAATAATTTTTCTAACAAATTCCTTTCCAAATCTTTGTCTTTGCAGGTACAAAAGAAAGAGTATCATCACAAATCTCAAGATTCGAGGACAAATCCTTCTAAAGAGAGAAGGAATGATGCAAATCGACATACGGAGACTAAGATATCAAATAATAAAATTTGTACCCAAGATAAATCATAGCTATGGAGGCCTAAATATGACAAAGGTAGGGGCAAATCGGAGGTTCAATATTTGAATTATGTGAAGAAATGTTCAAATCAACCGAAGCCACGTGTCTCAAGGAATTTCATGCTACAAAATTATAATTCGTATGATTTGCACGGGTGTTAAAATAAGTCACTAGAAAGCTTATTGAGTCAGGAGTCCAACGCAAATTTCCTATTAAAAGTTATACATGTTGCAACACAAGCCATCAGCAGAATGCCGCCTCATGCAGCAGCATGGCCTTTGTATACAGCCGCACAGCACAACAGATTTTTGGTAGAACTGCGAGGGCGGGCGCCTTGTTGCCTGATGTGCCTGTACTGCTCCTCAACGCGCTGATTTGATTTGTTTTTTGGCCTTTTTATGATTTTCTTTAGTTGTTCTTATTATTTTATGAATTCGATATGTTTCCTAATTAGTTTAGGTTATTTCTTTTCCTATTGAAGAACAACTTTCATTATGTGAAGAAAAGTTTTGAAGTTTGAAATTAAAAACCCTAGTTTATTCCCTTTAGGAAATTTGTAAGAATTTGAATTTTCGTTTCTAATTTCTTGTGTTTGATCAACAGATTAATCTTCTTTATCAAGAATTGTGTCCCAATTCTTGTGGTATGTTATCAAATTCGTGGTTCGTTGATTCAATCGCGGGTCTGAATTAGTTTCTTTGGACAACTTAAAAATCCCTAATTGGCTTTCTTGAAGTAAACTACATCGATTAGAGCTTTGTTAAAATTCACGCTTCCATGATCGTATCAACAACTCTTCCTCAAAACATGTCCTAGTAGTTCTTTGTATTGGCAGCTTTACTTTTCTTTCTAGCAATACCAAGGTACCAATATCAATAAATCATTATTGATTTAATGGCTAATTAACATTATCAACCCTTAATCTCTATGTTTTCTACATGTTTTGTCCCTATCATTTCAAACCTAATAATTACGCTCTCAACTTCAACTTTTCTTGTACCATCTACTCCTGTCAATTAGTGTTAGTTTGACCATTAAATAGTCATTTTTTTAACTAAAAGACCAAGGTACTCTCAAAATATTAAATTACGTTTGAGTTTTTTGGATTTTCAAATCTTCTTTTCAATATTATATTATAATTAGTGAAGATCTCACTTAATTTCCAACTTAAACAAATTAAATTATTCTAATTTCTTTCGCTTTAGGTTATTTTTTACTCTTCCACTTCTTTGAATTTTTAATTTGATATGAATTTTTTTATTAGTATAGGTTTTAATGTGATGCTAAAAAGGGGCTTGAGAAGAATAATTTTGTGTCTAATTCTTTTGATTTCCAATTCTCTCAAGATTTCAAAGGCATTTTTCTCATTCGGGAAAAAGTTGATCATCTAATGGTGATATACTAAAAGATTTTAATGAAACTGGTAAATTGTCTTAGAAAAGTTGAAATTAATGGTTTAAGTGTCGGTTTAAAACAATTTGGACAAAAAGCACAATAAATCCAAATGTTTGGCGTATATAGTATTAATTAGCTAAGATTCAAGTTTTAATTTTGAGGGTATCTTGGTCTTTGAGTTTAAAAAAAAAAAAAAAAGTGACCATTTAACAGTCAAACTAGCATTCTTTTGATGAGAAAAGTAGATGACACAAGAAATGTTGTAATTGAGGGTATAAGTGTTAAGTTTGAAAAGATGGGGATGAAGAGCACAGAGAACTCAAACGTTAATGGTAGACAGTGCTAATTAGCCTTGACTTAACCAATAGTCGTTTCTTGTGTTTTTATAACTATACAAATTCTATAACGAGTCAACATCATTATATAGAATAAAAATTATTTTTCTATATGAATGGGAAAAGGATATGTATAATTATTTTTTCAAAAGTACAAATACAATATAATTTACCATTATAATCGTTGTAATTATGTACATACAAATAATCGATAAATAACCAAATAAACCAACCCATAAATGAAATTGATTCCTACTCTGGTCTATTTTTGGGCATCAAACTTGATTATAAGCTACAGTATAAATCGAGACCATTTCATGTATACACAATCAAGTGAATGATTCATTAATTTGACTGTGAAAATCAATCAGATCGGAAGAGCACACGTCAGCCGGCCCTGAGAGTTTGGGTACCCTGTGCGACAATATAAAATGGTACCCTTTTCATTTAAGTAGAGACTATATATTAGAAAAATAAATAATGCTTGCAACGTCCTGGCATTTTCTTGTACCTACTTTGGCGATTTTGTTGTACTCTTCGCTCTTCCGATCTATCTTTTAGCTATCTTGTAAAGAACTCTCTAAATATAAAAGTACCAATATTTTAAAACAACTTTGTATAGGAATTACACAAACATCAAATTGTGTTACATTAAAATTTTGATTTCTTTACATGATTTACAATTACTGAAAATTACAGCCGAGAGACTTTCTAGCTAGTATATACTTCATAACCTTGAAACTACAACCCTTGTGATGTAAAGCCTGTTTCACATGGTCTTGATTTGGCAATGTACATGTACCTTCACCATCCAATCAGCACACACTCACCTTTAATATCTATTTTTTGGAAGTCATGAAGAAAACGTGAATAATAATATTCAGTAAGTAACATTTACACAGGCAAGTTTTTTTTTTCCCCTTTTGAAAGCATGCTTTCATTTGGGCCTATTTGCAGAAGATCTACTTACCTCGGGCACTCAAAATGATAATCTTTAAAAATCAGATATATGCATGCCTAAATATAAGCATGAATGGCTTGGCTTGGCTTGTAATACCAATCATAACACCTCCAGTATTAAAGAATGTTATTTATGTATATCCGATTCTCACATGGCTTGACTTGTAATGTGGAGGTAAGTATCACTTAAGTGCAAACCATGAAAACTTTTTATACTTCTCATGAGCTTAATATATCATTTTGTACATGGCATAGTAATCTTCATGGCTTATCATATCAAAACATTTTCATGACTTAAGCAAATAAATTAAATAAAAGGCATGCATATAACCAATCTGGTTGTCAGATCATTCGAATATCCCATGTACTAGTTCATCACTTCAAAATAAAAAACGCATAAGATATAATTACATAGTAAACCACATATTTAAAGAGCACATAGAGGGTGTAAACACCACTCACATTTATTGCCCTTAGCTTCCTTTTGAATCTCAATTGAAGTAATTCCAAAGCAATTAGAGTTACTTATTTCTCATCCTTTTCTTTACTAGGATGTATTTGGATGAAAGCTCAATATAAACCTTTTCCATAAGTCCAGAAATCAAAATGGAAGAACTCCCAATATTTCATTGAAGGAGTAATATACATGAGTTCAATAGTTGAGGGTTTAATTTGAAATGCTTTTAAAAATGGAAAGGATCAAAATATAAGGGCCTGTTCTGTTTATATTTTTGAATTCATTTTGAGTCTTGTCTTTTAAGAGTAAATATTAAGTAAAAAAAAGATTTCATTTCCTTTGTTTTGCGCATTTTCAAAATTTTAAATTGAAAAGCTCAAAAAAAAGGAAATGACATTTTGTCATTTTGAACTTTCAGTTTAAAATTTTGAAAATACTCGAAACAAGGGAAATGAAATCATTCTTTTACTTAATATTTACTCTTAAAAGATAAGATTTAAAATGTCTTCAGAAAATATAAACAGAACAGGCCTTAAGTATTTGAAAGTTGAAGAGTAACGTGGGGAAGGCTATAAAGATAAGGGACCAAGAAGGTAATTCTTTACAAATGTTTATTCCTTCTGGTGAGAAAATGAGTGAACTAACAACCCTATTTATAGTAACATCCCACCACATAATCTTTGACACTTGGCAAATACATTTTTTTGTTTTTTTAAGAACACTCTTAAGGTATTTGGAAATCATGAAAAATGAAACACCATTATTTGCCACGTGTTGGGCACTTGGAAATCATTCAAAATGGTGTATTTCTTTCTTTTTCTTCCCTCCTTTTTTTTTTTTTTTTGCCTTTTCTCAAAATGATGTATTTCTAGCACTCCATGTTTTCTCAAAAGAATTATTTTTTGTTACTTATATGATTGCCAAATCATGGAATGATTTCATTTGTTTTTTGTTTTTTCAATTAGTCCTTCATCTAGTCATTTTGCGACTTGCTTTCAAATCATTAAATGAAGCCATAATCTAATTTTGGTGTCCATATAAAGTTCTCAAAACCTAGTTCCCAAAGATTAACTTTACGGTATTTGATTTTGAAGTTTCGGTTATAGAGCCACAAAGATGCCTACTTGAAACTAAATTTCCGGATTCAATATTCTTGTACGAAGATCTACTAATTAAAATTGTTAAATCTAGCTTAAAGTAGACACGTAGGACTCCAACTTTAATTTGGAACTCAACTTCAAGTTAAAATCTTGCTCGTTGGCTTTGAAAATCAATCTTGGAAGCAATAACTTGATGCATAATATATTCTTAGTGAATTTTAATCATGCATGGATGTTAGAAATCATATATCAAGGTTGTTCTTTCTTTTTCTTGATTCTACCAATAATAGATATTTTTATCATGGCATGTTATGTCAAGATATTTGACGGGTTGTTACAATGCTACAATAATAGTATTACACATTAAAAATATCACCTTTTATTAAACTAGGGCGTTTAGTTTTTGGTTTCAGTTAGTGAAAGGACTGAAACCAAATTGAAAAATTAGGTTTCGGTTTCTATTCGGTCTTATTAGTTTCAAAACTAAATGTTTCCCCTTCGTACAGTTCAGTTTCTTTCATTTTTTGTTCATTTTTTATATTTAACAAATTTGCACTTTCCTAAATAAAAAAATGAAAACAAATTTTAATAGAAAAAAATATTGAAACTAAACATGGTAATAAAATTGTAAAAAAAGCAATAAATTATTAAAAAGTTGTATTATATTTTGAAAAGATAGTCTCAAAACCAGGTTTTACTATAAGTCAATAGTTTTTGGTCCAGTTTTCAGTTTTATACTGAAAACCGAAAAAATTATTTGATTTTCAATTTTAGTTTCAGTTTTTTTCTGAAAAATTCAAACGTTTTCAGTTTTTTCAATTCAGTCTCGATTTGGTTAACTCAATTCCCTTTTTTTGCCCACCCATACTTTTTTATGATGTCCTTTTCTTTTTCTTCTTTACTTTTTGGGCTTTGTGGTATCCTTAACTTTTTCTCTTTTCGGCTTTGATCATCAACGACACGTTTAGATTTAAAGGTAGGCGTTATTTATTTATTTATTTTAAGATAATAAAATCCGTCTCACTTTTTAACTCAATAAGTTTCACAAAATTTTTTTAAAAAAATGTGTCCCAATAATATCTAAATGTTTTAACAAATAAAATTATAAAAAAATTTTCAAAAATCTTAACATTAAAACTATATAACAAAAAATTTTGGTGCCCCTTGAATGATAAGGCCTTATGCGATCACACTACTTACACACTCTCAGGTCCGTCTCTGATTACTAAAGAAAAATAATATGGGACATGCAGTAAAAGTTGGGATACATTTATAATATGTTCTCAGTTGTTACGTTGTATTTAAATTCACATTTAGATCTTAGATTTGACACTCATATTTCATGTCTTTCAATGTCTAAATAATGTCTTAGTTATCAAAAGAAATGAAATAAGAGGAACTTTTAAAAGGAACCAAAAAAGGGAAAAATAAAAAGAAAGAAGCAAATGTGGTTTCAGCAGAGGAAATCGAAAATAATAATAATACTTTATGTCCATTACGTATTACATTATTTGTTGTCATTAAACGAATTCAACAAGTAATAATGATATAAAAACGTTGTAATCACTTGTACAATACATACAACAAAATATTCTGTTGTGGCATTTGAAACATCTTATTGTTGCAAGCAGTTGAAATATATCGATTTAGAAAAAAATTCTTGAATTTTATGCATATGCCATTGTCAATATGTAATTTTGTAGGTGCGTTATAATTTAGAAATCGATGCTTAGAAGTTCAATTGATGGTGATTTTGGTGGCTTTTAGTTAAAAATTTCTTTTCCTTATAAATAATATATAAAGACTAAAAAATTGTACATACTGTACGGGTGATTGTAACATGTTTGACATTAAACTTTACTTACAAATTATCATTCTCTTGTAAATAAAGGAAAATTAAAATGAATACGTGACACTTTGACTATTTTTCTCACTAGATATATACAAATTTCAAAGTACTTATTAGTTTTTTTCTTCATTATCTTACAAAAGTCTAAGTACGAATCCAAAAGGAGGAGATTTTAGAGTGTACATAATAATATAATTCAAATATGTTAGGTAGCCTTACGTAGACATGATTTATCATCCATCTAAATAACTCTGCTTTATTTTATTTGGCTTAATCACTGTCATCATATTAGTATATTTGACTCTATTTGTTACCCAACTTAAAAATATGAAAAATAAACACAAAAAAACTCAGGTGAACAGTGATAGTAAGTGTAGTTATTGTTGATTTTATGAAATTATTTTGGATTAGATATATGTCGTTAAAAGATTTACAGACCCAACTTGGATGGAACTTTTATAAAGCAGTAAATTATTATTTATTTTATCTTATATCTGTATTTTCTGAATAAGTTCTTTTTCAAACTAAGTACCAGACCTATAACTTTCAAATTTAAGTCTACAAAGAATTGCACGCTTCAATTTTGGTAAAACTATTTCACTTTATTAAGGCCATTTGCTATGGGGGACATCAATGTCCGCCCTTAAGGCAATTAGATGTAGATATATATAATATCACATGAATATAGCTAAATTTGTTAAAGCGTTGGAGATCGGAAGAGCTCAAACCCCCCCCACATCCCCGAATTCCTTCCAGAGCCTGTTGGATAATTTTTATGGATTCTGTCGTTTTAGTGATTCATACTAAAACCATAGATTCAAAGCGATTATACTTCTTGTGACAGTACTTCCTGAATATACTATTTTATGTCAACTTTCTAACCAAAGAAAATATCTAGTAAAATTACACTATATCTTATCTTTCATTTGAAACAAATTTCTAGCCTCGAAACTGGTTTTGACTTTTCAAAAACCATTTCAGGTGGGCGTTAGAAGAAAAAAGAATATTTTCGCGCTCTTGTATTTGCTCTTAATTAATGGAAAGAAAGGCCGTCCTTTCAACTTTGTAAAAGATACTTAAAATCTCGAGACTGGCCTGAAAGGACAAATTGCTTTAAGCACCAACTACAAATCCTTTGACCACATTGTCATCGAATTCAAGATCCATCATTTTCCTTAGGTTGTAGCTTGTAATCTTTCTTCTGCATCCATATAGCTAGATATGATGTACAAATTAAAACTAGACACGAACTAAAACTAAAATAAGATATGATATAAACTTTGAAGTTGTATCTTTAAAGTTTCTTCTCATCCATCCAATTGAAGTTGTATCTTTAAAAAATTGTAATGTACAAAACTAAAACTAGATAAGATATATAGTAATAATAATGGATTTTCCTTGCCCCCTTTTCTTGGGTTAAGACACAAAAGACAGACACACATATGTATGTGTATGCAAATATAAATTCTCCCCAAATCTCCTCTGAGTGTATATATATCTTTTATCTCTACTTGATGAAAAAATTGTGAAAACCCAACAAATACACGTGCCGTCATACATGCCCACATAGAAACCTAAGTGATACAAAAATGAAAAATTTATTCGATATACTTCTGCTCATTCTTAATTATTATATTGATTTATGAAGGCAAATGATTATATAAATATTAATTAATATTAAGTTTATAATATTAGAGAAAAATATTGGTATAAGATATCAGTTAAAAATTGATAATGTAGCTAAATTGCATGGTTTATATTTATATATTCACAATCTTATTAGTCAATGAATAAATCCATTTAATATAATTTCTTAATATTTTGGGACAAATTAAAAAAATACCGAAAAGTTCACAAACTTGCATTGGTTTGATTGATTTCCACAATGATGTTCTTTATGATTCAAAGCACATCAAGAAAATATCATAAATACAAATCATTATTAAGAACGAAAGGTGCTAAGCCAATCAATGGTTCACAAAACTGATGCAACAGAATATGTTATAAAAAGAAACCCTCCAAATAAAAACGAAAAAGGTTATAAAGAATAAACGCAAGGATCTTCAATCGGACTCTCCTATGGCATGAATATATATATATATATATATTTCTTTCTATTTATGTGTGAGATAATTAAAAGACACCGAACCAACTTGTTTAGAAATTTATATAATTTCTAGATTAAATGTAATAGCTCAAGTAGTAAAGAGCATTTCTGACAAGGATAAAATTCTAATTCGAGTCTTTATACCTCTCTCAGAAGTTCTGAAATTGTATTTAAAAAAAATCTATGATCTCTTTTATTTAAAAAGGTCAAGTTGCCTCAAATGTTAAGATTAACAAAAAGTGGATGCATGTATTCAAACAACCATGAGGTTTAACTATGCATTCAGTGGGGGAGGGACATGGGGTCCTTTGGGGGCACTAGACCCCAGTTGAGTAGGTAGATTCTTTTTTTTTTTTTTTAAAGTTAGAAGTGCATACACCATTCTGCCACCCACAAACCCAACAAAAAGGTAAAAATATAAATAATACTCTTCCCAAAACCCAATTTCCAATCCCAGCCTTGTCTTTTCTAATTTTATCTTTATATCATCAGTTCTCCTCTTCCTTTCCCAATCCCAAATCACTCTCCGCCGTCATTTTGTCACTGTTAGTGTTGAAAGAGTATTTTCGATGTGAACATTGTGAAAAGTCGATTGCACAATCAAATAGGAGATCAATGGATGAATGATAGTTTAGTTGTTTATATTGAAAATGATATATTTGACAATAGTTGAAAATGATGCAATCATACGGCGTTATCAAAATATGAAAACTTGTAGCGAACAGTTGTAAAAACTTGGTGATATGTGTGACCCCATTAGATTTAGTTTCTGGCTCCGCACTGTATGCATTTTGAATAATTTCTCTTTCGAATGAAGTATCATGTATATAAATTGCACTCACTTTATTAAGCCTTTTATCCCAAACTAAAAAAGACTACATGTGTACAATTCGTTTAAGTAGAGTTATTTCCCCATATGACGCCATATGCTAAGTGGGAATCAAGGCCGGCCTTCAAGCCTTCAAGGGTGTATTTACGCTTCGAAATATTGTATTCTTGTCTAAGTGCTTTATGAAGATGTTATTGGGTATCAAATTCTAGTAGAAGCTTTTTCTAATCAGAGATATATCTTGTAAAACTACACATGGTATTCAGTAGCAAGCTAACGTCCTAAAAACGTGTTTGTGCTTTTTAAAAGCCGCAGTTTATAATAGACACCATTTTATAAGTATTTTTCCTCAATTAGTAGAATGAAGTGTGGAGCTTGATTCTGATATTATCTAAGAAATTAAAGTTCTTTCAAAGAAGATTAATAGTCATTAAGATGATCTTATAATCTTACCAACCTGAAACTTAACTCCATTTTCCAAATTATTACAATGTGATCAATTGTTTTTAACATTAAAATATGTTCACTTTATGCACTCTTCTCATAAATATAAAATGTTTAATATAAAATGTTTAAGTTCTTGTGGGAATGCATAATGTATAACATATGCTTCACCCAGGGGAGAGATCGAGCTTCAAAGAATAGTGAATGGTCTTATCAATACACAAATGTATAATTTCTCAGGAATTTCAATTGTGCTGATATTCATCATTGCAGGAAGGGTTCAAACTTTCCCCACACCCTTCTCATCATTGGACTTTTGATGTATATGAAGGAGTATAGTTCGTTCGAGAAATTCCTACCTCTATCTATATCTTACATGTTTGGATTTTTTGAAATTCCATAGACATGCAAAAGAGAAACGTTATCCCCACTCATTCAAATAACAATTAAGGTGAAGTAGGGTCATGAATGAGATAAGTTATACATAGTGTATTTTCCTTCCTTTTTTTTTTTTTTTTTTGAAGGAACATAGTGTATTTTCTATTTTCAATGTGTGTGTATTCTTTCTAGTAACAATCTAGAAAAGAAAATATAGTTCTCAACAAACTCATTTTTTTTCTTTTTTCTTGTTTTTTTTTTTTACTTCACAGCTGAAGATATATAAAAATTCTTTTTCTTTTATTATCTGGCAAATATTAATTCCCTCCTAACACACACACATATGTATATATAATTTACTATTTAATGCAAAAATGTATTTAATTACTTTTAAAATTTTAATCAGGTGAAGATAAATTTAAAAATTTCCACTACATACCATCAGAAGGCATTGTGTCTACACAGATACCTAACACAAAAAATGAAAAGAAAAAAATTCTAAATTAATGTGAATGCAACTGATAATATAAATATTAAAATGTAATTAAGTCAAGTCTATTCAATAAAATCGATAATATAATATCCACCATACAACAATATTGGCATAAGCTATCACATAACCTTGATACGTATCCACAATTTTATTAATTAATAAATCCATTTATTATGGTTTGGACTAATAAACCCATTTAATATAGTTTTTTTAATATTGTGAGACAAATTGAAAAGATTCAAGAGATCACAAAATAAAAATTTATTGTTGGAGGACTTTGCACTTATTTGGTGTGTTTCCTCGAATTTTTTCTTATTTTGGTTTTCATACTTTGAAAAAGTTCCATAATTGCTTCATTATCAATTTCATTAAATACCTCCTTTTCAATGTAAACCATCCAACGATAATTCACGTATTGGTCTCCCATTCGATTGTGTAACCAAGTCATGATAAGATCCATTGCAAAAAATACTTTCTCTCTAATGTAGCACTACCAATTGGAAGAATTAAAGCCTATTTTATAAGCCTGTAAACTAATGAAGACAATTGATTTCTTTTTGTTGAAACCAATTTATGTGCAAGATCACTAAAGCCTTGTAAAAATCGCCTAATACTTCCATCAGTGCGCACACCAGTAATATTTGTGTCAAGTTGATTATCAAGTGCTAATACTTCTAACGGTGAAAAAGCCTCCACAAAGTACGCGGCAAGTTAAATTAATATGTTTTTTCAAATGCAGACAATAAGTTATCTAGACATAAGCATGTTGTACAAAGGCACAACCTGATGTCTACCTCAGAAACTTGATCATTCAATTATTGAAACTGAATATTATAATAACGGCATAAAAAATCAACACACACAGAATATTAAATAAAACTAAGTTGGAGACTGATGTACCATCTCGATTACTCTTTCATTTTTTTTTTAAAATTACAAAATTCTAAACTTTTGGTTAAATAGGCACTGAAGGACCCTTCGAAAATTCACATGGATGTAATTAAGTTGTTCAAAAATTCTTTGTCTTCCCATTTCAGAAAAATTGAGGACCTCAAATGCAATTTCTGAAACTATAAAGGTTCTCATGTATTGATGGCCTTGATATTAGTAGACATTTTCAAGCTTGGTAGACAATTTTGTACATTTTAAATGTTGTCTTCAAAAAATATAATACGGGCATGCATGACAAATTTACTTTTTGTGAGCCCTACGAACCCAATTAAATGGCAACAACCATTGAGCATTTGGACCATAAATTTTGTTGTGACACTGAAAAACGAAGCTTCAAATGCCACAATCTAAAAAATTGCCTCAAAAGATGATCCTAAGTCTCTAATTTCTCTAATAGCGATGTCTGAGTTGATCTTCAGAAATCAGCAAGAAATAGACGTATTTATAATTGAAAGAACCAGAAATAAATACAAATCTTAATTAGTCTTGTCTATTTTTGGGCCTCTTGAAGATGACACCAATGGTTGTTGCAACTTCTTAATTAAAATTGCTCTCACGAAGTAAAAACACTTGGGCTTTGTGTTGATTTATGTCACGAGGGAGCAAAGGATGCATGAAATTGTTGGTCTTAAATTACTCGAAAATGAAACATGAGATATAATCATAGAGGACCTCACGACACGCGAATATATTATTTGCAAAGCAAGGGGACAAGTGAAATGGTGCGTACACGATGGAGGAGGTCTTTGGATGGACGAGAATTCTAATGGTGGTTGCTCAAAAAAAAAGATGTCTAGTCCTATTCTACTACAAATGTAAAAAAAGATGTCTAGTCCTATTCGACTACAAATGTCTAGTGTTTAATTACTTCTGTGAAAGGATTAATGGGGACAATTGAAATGGCGCGTACGTTATGTGTTCTAAAGTTGCCCTTTGCCCTTTGTTTCATTTATGAATTTTCTTTTTGTTGAAAGGCTAAATTTTGGATCAATCTAAATCATGTTACGTATCTAGAATATGCGTTTATAAATTGAAATTTTATAACCACACAAGCCAAACCAGAAATAGATGGTTAATTAGGGTTGGCGAACATGATATCAGTTGGAAAATAACAGTGATTTTTTTTATTTGGTTTGGTTAGATTCAGCGTCACAAGATAGCTGCCTCAAAGAAATAAGTAAGAATCGTCAATAAAAGCAACTTGCTAATTTGATGGTCTCAAGGGTATTTACATAAAGTCCTTAGTTTTAAGTTCTTAAAATCCAGGCGGACTTCACTGGTTTTATTGGGTGTCATGAATGAAGTGCTTTCATGTATACCCACATCGTTGTGCTGATTTTCTAAGAAAATATATCGGGCTCTGAGTTTGAAGTCCAATCTGTCTCCTTAGCCGACCTGCATCGTTTTATGGGTGGCATAAGGTATACAATCAGTGAACCAGCATATTGACTTGGTGGGTAATTGTCAATATTTTTGGTGTTGGAGAATTGGATAGCTCTGATGCTACTAGTTGGGAACCCGACTACCTCAAATACCACCGTTGGAGAACTGGAGACCAATCCCTAAATATTCCCACAAGACCCTTATTTAGAGACTTCCTATATAATGGAAAAGACATAGAAAGACGAAGAAAGTAACACAAAGATTTACTTAGAAAATTCCCAAATTGAAGAAAAACCACATTACTTTCAATAAATACACTATATGAAAGTTTTCTACAATGTATGATATAAAATCTCTCGATACACAGAACAATGTCAAAGTACAACCTTAAAATATTTATTTATTACTATCAAGTGAAACGATTCCAACTCTCCATATAGTCTACAGTAAACACCAGGAAACCCTTTCCCTGACAAATATTGATTTATTCGAAAAGTAACATAAAACCTAGGTGTGAAGCATATGTTGATCACAAGCAAACAAAACTTCCACAGATCTTGGTTGGCACACAGCTGAAGCTTAGGGGCTTGTTCTCCCTAGCTAAAATTTTGTTCTCCGTTTGACTAATGCAGCTCCAGAGAAATGATAAAATTCGAAAATATTTGACAAGGACCAATATTTCGCACCAAGTGACACAATATGGATAACTATAAAATAAAATTTGTTTACTTTCTTTCACTCAATTTCTAGTCTTGAGGGCAAAGTAAATCTTATTACCAACTATAAAGCAATGTTATCAATAAAATACTATCATTGTATTAAAGAAACATTGATATAATTATTAAAAAATATTGATTGCATGGACACATATATTGAGATTATTCTATAATTTTAGTTAAAAATTAACATGTTAAAGTTAAGTGATGACTTAATAAGTTATAGGTAAATTTAGTGACCAATAAGTAACACATCAAAGTTTAGTGATAATTTGATAACCTAAATATAAGGTCAATAATGGTTTAGATGTTTAGTGACATAAGAACCAGTGATATTTTAGTAATCTGAAAGCATAACAACCATCGGGGGGGGGGGGGTTGGTTCTTAATGGAGCAAGACTTGTATATTCTGTTTGGGGAGCTCTCTTTTCGTTTCTTGGTTTTCCTTTCTTTGCTTTTGCTTGTATAGTTTTTGCCACTGTTTTTTTCGCTTCGTTTTTACCCTTCTGCTGATCAGGGATGGCATCCCCCTTGTGGATACCCTTGGTTGATTAATGAAATTACCTTTAATTCAAAAAAAAGGGGGGAAAAACCATTAAAATAACGACATTGCCACTTGACGTAACCATTTTGCCCCATCCTTTTTGCCATTATACATATCAAATATTATGTTAAGTTTTAACAGATAGAAACCATTTCAGTGATTAATGGATTATGCTTTTGCAAATTCAATGATAGATGAGCAAGACTTCTATAAATTCAGTGATTAAACGGACGAGCAATCCTTCAAAAGATTCAATGACTAACAGATAACATGTTCAATTTCAATGATGGTATAGTTGTAAGGGCAAGCCCAATTCGGGTTACATCCTCTCCTAGTCTCCTAAGTCCCCCTAATTCGTATTAAAAATAAGGAATAAATAAATAAAATAATAAATACAAAAATCAACAGACGAAGTGGATCTACCGCTCCCACCTCCCTGAACGTCAAGTCAATGCCCTACCTAAAATTTAAAGAGCAATAGAGAAGACAAAGGAGAAAACTATACGAGATAGACATACATTCTCTTTTTTTGGCCAAATGGGGGAGAAATACCTCCCTACAGTCGGTGATAATTTTACCATTCATGTGCGCGGAACTCTTGAACCTTAGTTATTCTAGATCGGAACTAAGATACTTCAAGACCTCTTTTGAACAAAACCTAATTCTCAGTGTCAATATAACATAAATGTTGAACCAAAGTAATGTTTAGTTACATTTAGATTACAGTAATAATTACATTGATAACTAAATTATAATAAGCAAATTGAGAATAAAGAGTCGTCGTCGTCATCACTACCGAAAATATTTACATTTTATGCGGATCACCAAACAAAGTTGACGCTAATTTACCAGCCGTAAAGCTGTTACCAAATTTATTTAACTTGAATTCACCTATTCTCCCAGCCTTCAACAGCTGAATGGGGATTTTGCAATTACCAACCTTCTACCTTAATCGAAGGAACTAACCTCTTGAGAGACATCCAATAACTCCTCAATCTCAACTTCTTTAGCCTCGTATTCTTCTTCCCCGTCACTAGCTTCACCATCACACAAAATTTGCCTCTCCATTTTCTCTTTTTCGTGCAAGCGCATGCATTCACTGACCCACCTATCCCATTCTTCTTTCAACATCTCTCTTCTCCCTATCCTGCTCACTCAATTGTAACGAAATATCTGGATCCTCAGCTTCATACTTCTTGCTGTATTTCTTCAAGGTTTTAGCAATCTCTTCCTCTTTCTCAGCGCTCAAGAAGGATGGGGCTCTTGGGCGCCACAGAACTGACATAAGTAGAGGAACAAATTATTCAGGGGAAAATCGAGCACAGTACGAGTAAATTAGCTCTCAGTCATCATCTGCTTTCAAAAATTAGAACTTACTTGGAAGAAATGATCCTTCAGTATTCTATATAGGGGCTTGCCATTGAAAGACCAAACATTGAACCCATTCTCCATCTCATGAACAGAGGTAACGGATGTAACAACATACCTGGCAAAAGAAGAAACATCAAGTCACAAACAGAAAACATATGGTGTGCATGGAAATGATTTTACAAAAATCACTTTGTTTCAGCATTCTCAACCACACCTTTCACAAGATCATTTCTCGAATAAGTAAATAAATAAATATTGAAAATTGTACGACCATGCAAGATAATAACTGATCAATGTAAGCTATACAATACGGTAGTCACTCTGAAATATGGTGAACCAATCATTTTGTTGCTGTGTCAAAAGCCATTACCTTCCTGTAGGATCCCATTCAACATCTCTTGCCATGAAAGGCTCAACAGTTGCCATGGTTTCAAGATCATCAACATTGTAAAATTCCAATTGTCCATTGAAACTTTTCAACCCAGCAAGTATAATAAATCTACCAGCTGTTGACAGATAAAGTGCATTGGCCTGCTTGCCCTTGAGAGTGGTGAGCTTTGAGACCTTGCCAGTATTACTAGCACTTCGCATCGAGTAGAAATTCACATCAGACCTGGGACTATCTCCTTGAATAACTGCAAACCTGTGACCCTTTGGCTCCCAAGCAAATGATGTGATGTTATCATTCTTATTTTCTAGCTCCAAAACCTCAATAGGAATATTTCGTTCTTTAATTCTGAAAAGCTCAAAGCCAGCATACATGCTTTTCTTGGTTTTTGTGTACCTATCTACTTTCACCGCACAGTAATCACCACTGCTTTGCCAATACATTTTACAATCACTGACACTGAGAAAATTCTTCTGCCTCAACTCTTCTTTGCTTGGGATTTGCCCAAGACTCACCTGTGATTTGGCTCCAATAGATTAAGGGCATTAGTTTTAAGAGATCCACTAGAAATTTGACTTCATAAAATTTTTGTATATATAAGGAAGTTTGTGCCTCACCCAAGCAGGTTGATTGTCACCACCAAGTTCTGGAGCAAATAGTGCAAGAATTGGATCAGTCAGTGACCAGCTAAAGTACCTAACATTCTCAACCTTAATAGATTTCTTATCAATGAGGGTAGAAGTCTCAGTTTCATAAACAGAGATGACATTCTTTCCTAATCTGGCGAAGTACTCGTAATCTCTTCCACCACTCCATCTAAAAAAATGGAAATTTATCAATGACGGAGATAGCATACCACTTTAAAATCTCCTTAATTGCATGAGAAGAAGAGCTCTTCTTTTTTTCTTTCTTTTTTTTTTCCCTGCATCAAAATGGGCTGTAACAAAATGTATAAACGACCACCTTAGCACAGGCCAAGGCACACCAGAAACACCTCCGGATCCTCCAATTGCAAACTCATCTGCACTTCCTTCAAAACCTCCCATGACTTTTGTAGTTCTCACATCAAAAATGTTTATCACAACCCGCTGAAAAGAAGATACATGTCTATGACACTATTCATGCAGTAAATAAGTGAAGTGCTGCGAAAAGGGGAACAAAACCATACATGAGTATCATGGGCATTACTTGGTTCAAGGCTGCTGTAAGTCACCAAAAATCTCTCCCCCGGAGAGAAGTCAATCAATGTCACCTACAATCAAAACAGAGTTAAAAAATCGACTAGCAATCTTGTTCGAACTTAGAAGTCAACTCAAGTGGACAAGAACCTGCTGATAAGCATAACGCTCCTTATGGTCAAAAGTAGTGCCCCACCAAAGGAGAGCACCTTGTCTGTGCATAGTGACCAAGTAAGTCCCTAGAGGTGTCCACTGTATAAAACTCAGTCCAGAACTGCACCAAAAGACATAAAAGTAAAGAAATAAGTTCATAACTTGTTACAGAAACCAATGCAGATCGGTACCAGAAGATCATCTCAATTTAACCTCCAAGTATTGATATGTACAATCAGAATTTACCTACAGGACATTTTTTAACAAGCTCAGGCTTCGCCAGTCTTGCATCATTCCACAAGACCTCCGTGTCTGAGCCAGAACGAATCACAAACTGATCTCTAGCTTTTTCATCAGTAAACCATTTTTGCAGATTCTCCTATAAGAGACAGAAGAAAACAATAAGCAAAAAATGATAAAGGTCTAAAAATCTCTCTCTCTCTCTCTCTCTCTCTCTCTCTCTCTCTCTCTCTCTCTCTCTCTCTCTCTCTGTGTGTCTGTGTCTGTGTCTGTGTGTGTGTGAGTTTATTCTTGCATCTGATTTTCATTTTTCAATTGGTTGAGGAAAATATGTATAAGATCAGAGGCAAACCCCCCCCCCCCCCGGGGGAGTATAAGGCTTGGTTTCTGGAGGTGCCCACATATCCATAACATTCATGAACTTCTCAATATCATCAAAACTGTTGACAGCGAAAACATGGGATCTGTCTAACTTGTATCCATTTGTCTTCTCCTCGGCTAGTTCTACTTCCTAAAAACAGCCATCAATGATGTGCTTAAACACTGATACTGCAGTGAAAGGTGATCCACAATTAGAAAACAAAAAATCCTAATTTCAATGGTATATCATAAGAAATGGACCCAGATAAAATATTACCATACATGAAATTTGGAATAGCCACCTAAAAACACTCTTTCGGGATCTCACCAGTCCCTGAACAAAGAGTAGTATACTAGGTGCTACAGTAGATATGGCAAAAGCCAACATGTAGCACTCCAACCATGACAAGAAAAAGTATTTAACCCTTCTTGATTGTTCCATACATAAATAACTAGATTTACAATTATTCACAGCATTAACCAATATTATTTGTCTTATTTGTGTTTCAGGAGTGTTCAATAATGCTAAAAACGCCATTTCTATGTATTTTCTACAAATTTAAAACAAAGTAAACGCAAAAGGTAAATACTCTTAACCCAAAAGGTTGAAGTGACAAAGAACATTGCACAGCCTAATTTAACAGACTCTGTAATTATCAAAATTACATCCAATAAAGCACAAGTCACCTTATCTATAAAAATTATGGCGCAAGACAACAGATATGGAAGCATCTCTGTTGGAGGCAAGCCCAATTAATGAATTATGGATAACACCGGGGAACTAAAACCCATGTATCTATAGAAACAAACATCCTAGCGCAGACCATAAAACCCTAATTACAATGTTTTCATTTTAACAGCAGAAATAATTAGCTAAAAATAAAAACCACCCATAGAATCTTCAGAAAAATAAAGGTTCGGTTGAAATAAACACGTATTAAAATAAAGAAGTAAACGCAATTAACTAGAATTAAAATAACACGTACTTGAGGAGTGTTATACTCAATCAAGCAGTATCCATAGGTTTTCTGAGTCTCAGGATCTACTGGCATCCAGAGGCCACCCTCCTTTATAACCCCAATTTTGCTGTAGATTTTATGAATGACCCCTTCCAATTTCTCGAACTTGTCCTTCCCCACAACCGGCAAATTATCCACGGCAATTATGTTTCCGAATTCCTTCTCCAACTCCAACTGGTCCTGCTTCTTCAAATCCTCATCATCACTGCAGAAACCATTTCACCCAAAATTAATCATCACCGACAGACCGTCGAAATACAGCCAAACAGAAAATTTAAGCCAAAAGCTTACCTTATGACTCCGAAGTCTTCGCCCGGGGGAAGACGGATGGAATCCAGATCTATGGAGGAGAGATCAACGGTGAGACGGCCGACGATGGCGTGTAATTCATCCATTGATATGACGTCCGTCATGATTAATTATTAATAGAACTGTGTTTTTATGCGTAAGCTTGTATCTATCAATGTATGTAAATTTGCGTCGATGCCAAAGAGCCAGTTCTGCTGCTCTGAGAGAGAGAGAGAGAGAGAGAGAGAGAGAGAGAAGACTGTTCGTTTGCGAGCAGGATACTGATGACTTGATTCTTGGCGGATACGACTCTGTCCGGGTTTCGCGGAGGCGTAGGTCGTTCTTTCTTTTTTACGGGTCAATTTCACGTAATTTGTCCGATAATTCCTCACTATGTGTGTAGATATTAATAATAATTTATGATGATTGCTTTTGGGAAGGTTATAGATGAGGCCTCCACAATTTTGCTTCTTTATTAACTACTAATATATTACCCCCGCAGGGTACAAAAGCAATCAAAAAATTTGACAAAACAATATGAATAATTCTATTTAGATAATTAAGTAGACGAAAAATATGACAAAATAAAAATATGACTCGTATAATTATCATTGATGAAAAGTTGACGTGATATGTTGAAAAACAGAATTATGACATGTGTTAGTTTTATTTAAGTTTTTATCTCTCTTTTTGTTCAAATAACACAACTCAAACAATATTCTATTACTTGATCAAAATAAGTTATTGGCGAATTCGTAGGTTCAATTCCTACTGAATACACGCCAATGAGACCCTCTAATAAGTCTATTAGAATTTGCTCTCTCTACAAGTTTTGGGCTAACCACCCTCATCTTCCACCATTATATTTTCCCTCTCCATTTTCTCACTCACATTAAAAGTACTCTAACACCATGGAAGTTATATTTATAAAATGCTTTTATCGTATTACACCTAAATATTATAAACAAATTTTCCTACACTTTCATTGTTTCTAGAAAAGTCTAAAAAATTTTGAAATTTAAAATGTTCACACCCACATGTTATTGTTTGGCCTTGATTTAGAACCGCATGGGGGAAAAACATTAAATCTATAGATATATATATATATATATTAATTAAATGAAATGAGCTGCGGTACAATTTTACCATAGTTTCCCGCCACTTTTCTTAGAAGCAGGATAAATTGGTCTTTTGTTTCTAAATGCAGTAATCTTTGCACTAAATTCTTTATATATCATTTTTTTTTTTTTAAATTTCTACTCGAGTTATTTTCATGGTATTTTCAAG
Organism: Nyctanthes arbor-tristis; assembly: GCA_963692815.1. NCBI lineage: Eukaryota > Viridiplantae > Streptophyta > Magnoliopsida > Lamiales > Oleaceae > Nyctanthes > Nyctanthes arbor-tristis. Next base: position 9,989 of record CAVNYN010286386.1, on the reverse strand, counting down.
TTATCCAATCTTAATAATTTTATCTTCTATATTCATTATTCTATCTTTGAGTTATCTCATATCAATTTTTTTTTTTTTTTAATTTTCCTTTCATTCCCATGAAAATCCAATAATAATCAACATAATACCCTCCCTGATTCAAGTGGATTATTCCTAAATTTTCTCTTTTTTATTCAAGGGCTTGATAGTTGATTGAGATACCATTATACCACCACATGGGTTTTGGAGCACACGAAAGAAAGTTAATAATTGATAATTTTTATGAATTGATTATTTATATCATATGAAAAAATTAAAATAAAGTATAACCATATTTGAACAAATAGATGATACTATATTACGATATCAAGTTTTCACCTTTTCTAACCTTTGTAAGCATCTAATTTCTCAAAATCCTCATACTAAGTAAGATTATGTTGAATTATTTTTCCCGTGCATTGCAAGGTAAAAAACTAGTTATATTTACAATCAACCTATGTAATATATGCTTAGATAGTGATTACGTTTGATTACCTAATTTTAACATGTCATTGAATATAGTTTAGTCCGTCATTTTAGGGTAGGAAACAGTTGTATTTTAACATGTCACTGGATGTATAAGACTTGGACCCGCTTGTAGCGCGTTACTTCTAGGTGACAAAACTAAAAATTGCACAAAAATAGACTTGCAAAGGTCAAACTGATTAGACCACTATCAAGAAATGAAGTGAATAAACTGTAATCCGATCAAGACACCCGACAAGTGCCGAACTACTAAACCAAATTCAGTAACTAAACCACCCCAATCTGATCCCCCAAAAATTAAGAAAGCCAAGTAGTTGTACCCTAAAAGCGCAAAAAGACTCTCTCTTTTCATATATGGTCCCTATTCCACACTTCATTTATGAACACCGAAATATCAACTATATATTAAGCTCCAAAAAGGCAAAACCAAACAAAAATCCGAACTAATAGAAAGTGCAAAATACCAAACCCTACAAAAGACATTGACAATTATTTAACGTTGTTTGCTCTCAACAAGTGGCACGACACGACGCATATTAGTCATCGAGGCACAGTACCACAAGCAATGAAAACTTGGGTTTTTTTTTTTTTAATAAATTTCGACTCCCATAAAACTAAAGAGTCCTCTTTTTGTTTCTCACTTACTTCTCATAAAGACAACAAGCATTGATGTTTTAACCTTATTTTTGTGTAATTGAATAGTAGTACATGTAATAAGAACAAAGAACGTCAGATCGATTTCAACATACATTGCCAAAGCCAAAAGGCAATACGCCAACGTCCTTTGCAATTCATTTGTTGGCTTCTTGTGTTGAGGAATCCAATTGCATCTTGTTGATTCTTTGCCTTGTCTCTATTTCGAATTCTCTTTCCTCTCTCCTTTTTGTGTAAGCATCAAAGAAGTCCTTGTTTTCTTTCTCTAACTCCTTCCACACTGTAACACATTACCAGCCAAAAAAAAAAAAAAAGGTTGGTTGAACTCAATTTCTCGAAAACCCAACCATCTCAAAAGGACCTATCATTCAACGTCACCGTGTTGCAGTACATGATAAACGTGCGATGATCATCCGCTAATGCCAAACGTACATACAAGGGAAACACACGTTTTTTTTTTAGATTACAAAGGGCATTGTGGGGTGCTTGATCAGGATTTAAGAATCTAATCAGAATGTGATCAGACCACAGTGGTCGGAACCACATGTTAATGTTACCCTGTTTCAACATATAGACGGGAGATAATCACGTGCTCACAGCTAGCGCATAGAGCTTCCAAGAAAACAAGAAGAAAATTCGAGATACTATTATGAGTCTCGATCTCACACACACAAAATTAGCTCACCGGTAGAAGTGATAACTGGTTTGATATTTGCATGTTTGGAGAGAGCTTCCATGCATTCTTCTTTACTCATATCAAACAATATGCACTCCTCAATGAGATGTTGTACCTTTTCGTCACATCAAAACAATAGTAATTCTTAAGAGCCCACAAAATGAAATCTTAATAGAATATACACAGAAGAAGATATATAATTACCATATGGATATACTGAGCAGAAGAATCTCCCATGACTTTCTTTAAGACTCAAAGATCAGACGAAGAGGAGGGGAAGGCTCTCCTTTCGTTCTCCTATACTGGTAAGTTCAAGAACTCTTACAAGAAACTCAAATTGTGACAGTGAAACAGAGAATAAAGAGAGATGTGAAGAAGAAGAAGATAGAAAGGGTTAGTTGAAGAAATATATGATTTGGGAAAAGGAAAAGATATATAAAAGTTGATAGAATACAATACAATATTATAATATTAAAATAATAAATAAATAAATAATGAAAAATTGAGGCGCATTGGGGCCCGAAGTCCCACGTGGGAGGAGATACGTGATTGGTTGGGAGGAGATTAGGGAAGATTTTATTACGCAGCCTTTGCTTTCGTTTCAATGGCCCGCTCCACGTGACCCACAAGGCCCCAATATGTGATTTCCAAATGGGTCCGCTAAATGTCCAAGTGGCATTAGGTCTTTTGTTTTTTTTGAGTTACTTATGAAATTTATTTAAGCTAGACACATAATATACTATTTTTAAAAAAAAACTGGGATTTTTCTGGGGTTGAAGGAATTGTCTATAGTTGTACAAATTGGATCCAATGTTAGTTTTAACTTTTAACTAATATACCAAATAGAGATAAAATCAGTTGGTTGAGAAAACCGAGTTCAACTCAAGTCGAGTTGAATGGATATAGATGCTTGATTACCTTCAGCAGAGATTCAAAAAAAAAAAAAACATAATGAAACACGTTAATATAACATATTAAAATTTTATAAATTCAACAAAATTAAATAGTGTGAAAACATTGGTTGCGATTGAGGTGTGTGTATTAAGTTGTCAAAAAAAAATAGTGTCAAAACATAGAAATATATAAAGTGTAACCTCACAAAATAAATAAATTTCAAAGTTTAAACAACATCTAAACGAGTTTATCGGAGACTGCTTTGTTTTAATTCCGATGCCAGCAAAAAAATAAAAATAAAAATAAAAAAAAAATAATAATAATAATAATAAGAAAATACGCAGATGGTAACCCACGTATACACCATAAGATTAGTTAAGCATACCTTAAAAAGGCCACACCCTGTGTACCCCTCGGCACGTGGAAATGTCAGCGGCAGCTTTGCCTACTCGGCTTTTCCCCTGTGCTTTTCCACGCAGTATTTTCTTTTCCTTTTTATATCTTTCTTCCATTTTTTGCAAACAGTCAAAGCTATAAATTAAGTTACTCTATGAGGTCCCAAAGTTTCACTAGTTTAAAAACCATACTACCAACCTTTTATTTACAACATTCATCCCTCTAACATTTTCGCCACTGCCTCGCGATCTTGTTTAGACGTTAAATGGTCACGCAAAATATTTTCCATCATATTTTGCCAATTACAATTTAGCAAAGGCAACAATATCTTTATATAAATTAGACATTACATGCAAATTGATTGAAAGCTTAAAAAGGCGTCTATTCACGAATAAAATGTTAAAAATCCCCATACTATTCACAAATAACTTTTATTTAAAAACAAATTTTGATCAAAACAATCACATCTATATATTTCATGAGACTCATATATTCTATACAAATCTCTATCATTCATTTACATAAAAACCATTTCTACTTTAAAATAGAACTTGCATGTGAACAGATAGATTCTGGGGAAAAGGTGAAAAACTTAAATGAGAAAAGTGGAACAGTCAAAGAGCTTGTTTGATGCTCTTTATTTGGGTAATTTATAATGAAAAGAGATGTAAAATATGTATTAGAAATCTAAAAAAGTGTGAAATGCGTAATTGTAATTAAACAGTTGTCAAATCAAATGTCAAACCAGTGATAAGTAAATTTATAAATTGAGAAAATAAAGAAGATCAAACCTAAAAGATTATAAATGTGCTCACAAGCCCTTGCCAACCCACCTTCACCACTTGCTAGAACATGACACCACACCACCAACATAATAGCTATGTTGGCATGTTGTCAGGTGACTGCCACATTAGCACGTTAGTAGTGGACAGATTAATTCTTGCTTACCTAGACGAGAATCACCCAGAACAAAGTTTAACCATTTTGAATTACTCAATTTTGGCATATATTGTTGTCTCTAACATATCATATTATTGCTTCCCTAATATATATCGTTACAAAAATTAAGTGCAATGCACTTGTTACATACTAATATAAACAAACGATGATAGAATATACTGTAAAAATGATGTCGAGGAGCTCATATGGAGATGGGATAGCCAAATCAGGTCTAAGGACCACACGAAACAAACAAAGGATTACATTGATAATGGCATCCCCATGAATTTGACCTCAAGCTTGAAGCTCGTGACTAGAATTTCCATTCTACGGACTTTCATCGGAAAGCTATTTCTATTTTTGACTAAATCTAACTCCAGCTTTCACATCCCCCATGGCCACCGTCCTCGTGTACCAATTACCCAATGCCATGTCAGACTTTTGAGTGTGAATGTTAATTCATGCGTAGGGTCAAGTCTATGGCTGTCACGATCAAAAGAGGTGCCTAACTGGTATTTCTCGACCCATTTACAATTTTACACTTCAACATGTTAGCAGTCACGATCGAATTAGTATGCACATAACAAAGTCAGGAAACCGACCAGCAAAAAATTTACCTAACAAGTGGAGAAACCTGATCAAGAGATAAACCAGATAGTCCACAATAAAAGCGCTCTCTGTTATTTCATTCGAATACACAATTAGGCTAGATATAGAGTCAAGCCTGCATAATTATTCCACCCACCTAATAAATTCATTAAGGAACAAAGGCCACATTGTAGGATTATTGCTGCTGCCTGTAAACACTAACTAATATTATATTTTGGCAGTGCGATTACAGCTAAAGATGATTATGACACCTGCAATAAAACATTCTGCCTTACAGTTCTCAGTGAACCAAAATTAATAAACAAATTCAAGGCGGTGAGAAGTCCAGCTGTATACATGGAATTCTTGAAACCAAACATCTCCCCATTTTATAACTTCCCCATGCTAAATAGAAGAAACAATCATTTCTCCAGGAAAAAGAGCATCAAGATAAAGTTAATGATGTGTGTAGATCCTATCATATAACCAAACCTTTGATTCTAGGAAGAACCTATAGTATTTCAAACAGTTAAGTAAAGTAAAGAATAAGGGAGTGAAGAATTTTTTTCCCTTTTTGATTTTTTGTTGGGGGGTTCGGGGTGCCTTTTTTCTTTTTTTTTTTTTTGGTTCAAGCTTCAAATATTGTTAGTTTTGTTAAAAGAACGGGAGACCCATATGATGAAGATGCAAATTGGGCATTCAAATTTCCATCTTCCACGGGTGAATGTTTAAGCTAGAAAGAGTAACAGAGTTTAATAAATGACCAAACTACGTAGAAACTTTTAGGTCACCACTTTGAGACAAAAAAAAGTTGTGACAAACATGAAATTTCGTTATCACTTCACTGACTAACAGTGCTTTTAACCATAAAACAACAAACAGAACAAATAAGAGAATTATACAAAACAGATTTTAAAAAAAAAAAATTGAACCGCATACTTACAACACAAGGTCAGCAGCTGAGTACCAGAAGTTGGCAATAACAGCAGCCAATCTTCATTGTGTACTGTTTTTCCTCCAGCTTTCTTTCATTTGTTCCCCCCCCCCCCCTTTTTTATGTTTCATTTAATATGTGTGTGTGGATTTTCCTTACCACGTGAGGCTTAGTCACGTCTGGACTCCCAGCATAACACGGCAATAAGGCGTTCCAATCAGAGAGGGCCGAAGCCCCTTCTCAGATCCCTTGTGAAGAAGGCGTGCAATAGGGCTTCCCTGGCTTTGAGCCGCTCTGCAGGATCATCAGACGTGTGCTCTTCCGATCTTGCAAAAGATTAATCAGATCTCCAGCTGAGTGATCTACGTGCTGCATGATCAAGTTCTGAATATACAGAGATATTATCAGTGCTAATAGCCTTAGGAGCTTAGAGTCAAATTTATAATGCCAGCTAAAGAGGTTTTGCAGATCGGAAGAGCGTCGTGTAGGCTTGCCAAAAGAGGTTTTGCCACGATCAAAACACAGTAATCTTTGACATTGTGAGTGTGTTTGCTTCTTTGCAAGGAAACAGAAACTTTGTAAAATATGTTGCAGCGACTCAGCTATGATTCTATGAAAGGATTGCTGCACATTTTCTAAACTCACTTAAATAATTATCCTACAAGTCCTCTCAGAAATGATAATGCATACCAAGACCTGATTTTAGCTTTTGACTAAAGGAACAAATCCAAAACGTATATCTCTTGTTAACTTTACACCACATTTGAGTTGAGCTATTCCTGAAATAAGCGACTACCAGCCTACCCAGCAATGCCTAGGTCACAAATTTCTAAACCGCAATTAGTTTTTCGACGTGCCAAATTTTAACAGTTTCAAATCTAAAATACCGTACAATAACTGGACGCAAAAGGAGTGTTTAAAAAGAATTTGTATCTGTGCATCTCAGAGGTTTTTCGCCATTTAGACCTGCTGAAATGACATCCAAATTGTGGTTGATGACAAACCACAAACACGCACTTACAGAATTACAGTTTGTCCATAATCAAAATATAATGATTGGCTGTAATAGCATGTAAAATTCCTGTTGTCAACATACTTGAAGAGAAACTTGCATAGGCAAGAAAAATTGACTTGGCATTGATAAAGAAATTTGAACTCTAGCCCCCATAAATCACAAAAGGACACTGATTATTGAACCAAGCAAATGCATGTATAATATTCTAAAGTAAGCTCCAAGTAATATGAGCATGACCACAAATGGCTATATGCACCTACTAGTTCCTTAACTCCCCATATGGTCAGTGAAAGTAAGAATGTGATAACCCCAACATAACCCTCAATCAACTCTGTAAACATGCCGCCTATACCACAAAGAAAAACTGAACTAGAAGGAAGATGGAGAAAAAGGAAAGAAGAAGTGGAGGTAAAAAAAGAAGACAAGAAAACCAGAACGATCGCAGAAATATATCTCTAGAAACTGATAATGAAATTCATTCAGACAGAAAAATCCATGCAGTAAAACTTCATGCAGTCAAATGACGCAACCCTACAACAATCTCATGCCACATGATTGACAATCATTTAGTTGCTATGCTACCTCACAAAGAAAGAAACTAAAAAAGTATTGTAACTCTCATACATGCAGTCTGCTTCCAGACAGTTTAGAGATAACAAGGCTAATATTCACCTGAAGACAAGGCAATTTCCAAACTGCCCTCATACTTTCCCTTGAAGTTGCAGCTTCTGGCCAATCCAACCTCATATCCCTTCTAAAATATTTCTCAGCCTGCTGGCTACAGAATAGAAAACAAGATAACTATCAGAAATATCCTCCAACCCGAGTCCTTGACGTGAGAGAAAGAGAGAGACAGAGAGAGAGAGAGAGAGAGAGAGAGTTCATGTGTGCGTGTGTATGTATATAAACTTTACTCTGCTCGCATCATCATGTGTTGAGGCAATGGCCCCAAAACCCTTTCCATCATAGCGAGATGTTCCAGGTTCTCATGAGTTTGGAAAAGTGCCTCACCCTGTTGCAAGACATTGGACACATTGACCGCTAAAATAGTAACCACAACATCCACCGTCATTGATTAAATGATTATTCCGTACAGCCAAGAGTAATTAGTAACATAAAACAGAAAATAAAGCAAGACAGACAAAAGATTTAGAGTGGTTCACTCTCAATGCAAGAGCTATTTCTAATTGTTAAGGCTGCAGGATTTCATTGTTACAAAACAGGTACCTCTCTGATACTGTTTATAAAGAAGGAAATGCCAGGGTGTGCAAATTTCCAAAGTAATATAATCATATAAAAGCTTAAAAGTATATATCATAAGTAGGCTCCACACATTTACAGACCCTTTGGAAGGCATAATATGCATCCCATTCTAAGGAAGTCCGATATAACAATTAAACCAATGTGTAAATACCTCCCTCATAGTAATACAATCAACCAAATACGATGTGCAAGTAAATGGACTGTCCAAAATTGTGCATATATGTGACTTGACAACAGAAAAAATGTACATTAAATTCAATTTTGGACGGTAGTGAAAAACTTCATATGTTCTTACTTACACAGCACAGTTCAACAAGTATGCAACCCACGCTCCACATGTCACAAGGATAATTCCATCCAACACCTACAGAAAATAACATTAGCAGCAAGTTTAGCCAAACAAAAATAATAAGAAATGCAAAAAGAGAAAATAAAAGGAACCATTACCTAGAATAACTTCTGGAGCTCGATAATGACGTGTAGACACGACATAGTTATGGTCCTGATTGTCGTACGCAGTACTGCCAAAATCAATAAGCTTTATAGCACTTGATTTGGGTAGATTTTTGAAGTAGGAACCGCTTTTCGTAGATCTGGATAGGAACTTCATTCCAGACAAAAGTAGAAATGAAAATCAATAGGCATCAAAAATTACTATTAGTTTCTCAAATTCGAAGCACCAAAATTATGTTAAACCAATTCTAACCACATATCTTCCAGGGCTTACCACTACCTTCAACTACTAAAATTTTTTCCATACATTCAGTAGCACTACAAAATCTCCACAACTCACTCCATCAAACTATACTCTATATGAGAAACAAACATCTAATATGTTATTATCCAATCATCATACTAAAAATACAGTTGTATAAGAAGTTGATATGCAAATAAACTATCATACAGAAAGGAAAGGGGAATTGATAATATTAAGTCATTAACTAACAAATATGCATATAAACAGAAAAGAAAACTTTCAAAAATCAATTTATTATCATGGTCCTTCATTGAAATTTTCTAATGAACGCTTTATCATATATTAGAGCTGAACAAATAAACATACTGTAAAATAAAAATTGACCAACAAAATTGATACAAAATAAATAATGAAAAATAACAAGAGTTATAGAAGGAGAAAGGAGAAAGAAGAAATCAATTTAATGCACAAGAAAAAGTCCGAATAATACAAAATCAAGGCCCTCTTTTTACATGGTGTTATAAGTTGATCTGCAAGCCTAGTTCTTTGAGAAACTGTGTTATTTCGTTTGCACTTAGTATAGTTACAAATTCACGCAAAAAATGATAAATAAAAGAAATTAGATGAGCATACCTTATGTATCATTCTTGTGTGTGTGTGTGAGAGAGAGAGAGAGAGAGATGAGCATACCTTATAATCTGGAACTTTAATATACTCTGAGGAAACAAGAAGAATATTTTCTGGTTTCAGGTCAGTGTGTATCAGATGCAGATCATGCATAACTGCAAAGAAAAGAAACAATAGAGAGTGACATAAAAATTATGGTCTATAAATTATAAGTTAAATAATATAAAAAGTTGCTTCTGCGAAATGATGCCTAAATCAGATATTAATTTAATAAATCTAAGAATTGAATGAAAGCAATATAGATAGTGGTGCAAAGATATGTCCACACACATGCCACAGATTCCAAAAGTTGTCTGCCAAACTCCCGAACAAGATCAATGGGAAATGAACGATAGCTGTTTTTGCGTAGAAAATCGTATAAGCTTGGACCAAGCTTCTCAAAAACCTGTTAAGATCATTTAAATCCATCCGCAAGTTTTTAACTAGCATAATATTCAAGCAAGAAACAATACCATAGTCCTATCAAATTTAACAAAACCATGTATTGTAATAAATACTTACAATACAAATATGATTACGATAGTCAAACCAATTCCGTATTTGCACACAACTGCAAAGAATGAAACCACTTATACCGAAGTAACTTCAAGTTTCTCTTCCAGCTGATGAATTAAGCCATATGAAAGCAGAGACTTACTGTGTGCCAGAGTGGTCGTTCCTTGCAAGTTTCTGTAAGACATTAATCTCAATCATGGCAGCTTCCCGATACTTGCGTATTGAGCGAACAATTTTAATGGCAACA
>CAVNYN010286385.1:0-11420 GCA_963692815.1 Nyctanthes arbor-tristis | reverse complement strand
GTATGTGGATACATCATCATGGTGTTCGCTAGGTGCCATGATAAAAGATGTGTGTTACTTCTAGCGGTTGTATTTACACACGGCATTGGTTGGCGGTGATGCAAGGTGTGTGGTTGTAGTAATGTCGATGGCTGATGAGCTCTCTGGAAAGCCAACGAGAGAGTTGCACCACAAATTTCAGTAGGTTTATTTCGACATTGAGCCGATGAAATGCTTGGAATTGTTGTTAATTCTAAGTGATAATATATACTCATGTGATGGAGTATGGGACTGTCAAAGTGTTTTAAAGGCTTGCCTGGTAATTTCTCAAGTATTGTGTATAAGACTGAAGAAGATGAAGATTTTGGCTTATTTGGGCAAGGTGGAGATTGTTGGGTTTGTTGCCAAAAATAATCCAAAGTTAAAAAGGAAAAGGAAAGGGAAAGAAGAAGAATCCTAGGAGGAAAAAGAATCCAAATCATAGAGGATTGTTTTGTCTTCCAAGGAAACAAAGCCTATAAATAGAGATGTTTTCTTCTTCTTTTATGCACAAGTGGTACAAGTGAGTTGAGAGAAAAATTAGTGAGTCTAGCACCTTGAAGAGTTTTCTTGTAACTCTTTGTGGTTTGTTCAAATGGTAGAAAATTAGATGTGGTAAAACTCAGGGTGCCACTTGGGTCGGGTCAGATAGTCTTGTGAAAAAAATAGTAGCCTAGTGTCTTGGGATTTCTTTAATTCTTCACGGGTTAGGCAAAGGGTAGAAATTGGTAGATGCGGTAAAACTTGGTATGTTTTTCTTGTCTTTTGTATGGTTGTAGCGACTTTAATCATATAGTGGAAAGCTTTGACAGTCCGTTAAATTTGTCTTCGTCTTTTATTTTTCTTGTCTCAATTAAATTCCTTGATCAACGGTCCTGCGGGCGTAATCAGGGAATTTGCCATTAATTCCCAACAGGTGCTGGAGAGTCTCCAGAAAATGGAGGACAATGTTCTCCGGGCAGGTAGAATGCTGGAGGACTGAAAGGACGAGATCGGAAGAGCGTCTGAGGTAGGGGCAGGAGTAGTTGATGGTCATGGCGATATGAATGGTGGCGTTGTCGTGCTCGCCGGAGGTAGACCATTGGGATTTTGGGCAGTCTTTGCATTGTAGAATGCTGGGGTTTCCCGGAATTGTGGGTGGATAGCGGTGGAAGTAGCCACGACAAGGAGGAGTGTGACCCCGGTGACGGCGAGGAGGTGATGGAGGTTTCACTGTTGAGTTTCACCAGAGAGGGGGAATGGGTTTCTGAACGGGATTTTGTGCAAGAAAAGGGTTTTGGGGTCTGTTTAATTTGGAGGTGGGGCTTGCAAATTCTCCATATGGCACTGATTGAGCGCCACATGACAGATCTGGTTCAGGAACTAGATCTATTTTTGTACAAAAACGGCACCTCATCCCCCTAGCCTCCTTTTTACCATTTTTCTTTGTTTTCTCTCCTTTCCTTTTAAATTCATATATTATCAATTGTTTCACGTTTCAATGCGTATAATAAATAACGTTATACTATTTTAAGATGGTTGTTATGCAAATAACATAACTTGTTAAACAAATAACATAGATTGTTAAACAGAACGTAGTTCGTTAAACAAATAACATATCATTGTCACACAAATAGCAAGATTTATTATGCAATGAATAATGAAAACAATTCTGAATGGCATTTAAATAGCTGTAGATAAACTTTATGGTAAAAAACATAAAAGAATAAATTATAAAAAAAATTGGAGAAAATATAAAAATAAAAAATCGTAAATTTAAAGGTTTAAACGAGCTTGGATGGCCAAAAATCATAAGGTTGATGAGCCTAGATTTCCTTGTCATTTAGCTTCCGAGAATGTATTATATGCTTAATTATCACATTGAATACCAAACACCCAAATTTCAACCCTGATCTTCAGTCCAATTTTCCCTCGATCCATTCTGTCATGTGTTCTATATCAACTTGTTAAAAAATAATATAGATTATTTAATAATGTAAATTTTTACACAATTAATATAGCTTCTTATAAAAATAACATAGCTTGTTACGCAAATAACATAACTTGTTACACACGTAACAAACCTTGCAACTTGAAAATATTGTTTATCATATAGCACACTTTGTCAAAAAATTGTTAGAAGAAAAAAAAACAAAGGAAAAAAACAAAAACAAAAATAAAAAAGAAGAAGATTCCGACAACATCGCTAGTAAAACGAAAAGGAAAAAGAAAAAATCTTTAAAAAAAGCGAAGGAGAAAGGAAAAAGGAAAAGAAAAAATAAAAAAATTTTGCCACCACCAAGCGGCAAGCATGCCTAGGGTTGGGGTGGATGCTTAGGAAATCCTGGGCGTTTAGGTTTCGGGTTTGAGTATTAGACTGATCATGCCCAGACTAAATATTTCGGTTCGGGCTCGGGTTTGACCTTGAAAATGGCAAGGCTGTTCGGGTTCGATCACGGTTCAGGTTTGGGTAATACTTCAAGTTTTGTTCGGAGTTTTTTAGTATCTAGCGCATATTATATGAACGCATAAGTAGAAGAAAGAAATATTTAAATGGGCCGGAATAACAAAAAATTTAAAATATATATAATACGCTTAAATAAACATAACAATGATTAGATACTAATATAATGAAATTAACAATTAGACACCAGCGTTTGACCAATTGGCTTTATTAATATTCTAATTTTATACTGTTACCATAAACTTATAACATTATCAAGTAATTAATTAAAAACAATTTATCATGTATAAATCACATGACGTATATATAGAAACTAGTAAAATCTTCATAGAAAAAGACAAATTCAGATTTGAGATTGTTTTGTGTATTAGGATAGAATTATTTAGAAATTTGAATTTAATAATTTTAAAAGTAAAAAAATGAGATCGGAAGAGCACACTTGGGCTTTTCGGGTTTTAATTCAAACATGAAGCTCGTCCAAACCAGTTTGGTTTCCGGTTCGAGTACACAAAACCCTAAAATTTTTATTCACTACTTAATCGGGTTCAGGTATATTTAGGCCGGGTTCGGGTAACCCATTTGGGCTGGGGTTTTTTGCCTAACCCTTGAGTAAATTTAATTAAATAATAATAAATAAAACAAATAAAAATAAATAAAAGTTATCAAGTATTTTTGGAATTTAAAACACCACCAAATATTTTTGGAAAAAGCTTAAGTTTTCAACTAAATAGAGTAATAATAATAATAATAATAATAATAATAATAATAATAATAATAATAATAATAATAATAATAATTTTCCAAACTTCAACATGAGCCCTACTTAATAATATCCAAGACTTTTATTTACAAGTGGAAAATGATAATTTTCTAAACTTCAGTATGAGACCTATTTTTTATTTTTGTCTACTACTACTATTATTACTATTATTATTATTATTATTATTATTATTAAAATTCTCACCCGTGCATTGTACGATATCTAAAAGTAATAATAACAATAGTAATTTTAGGAAGATATATTTAGCTGGCATGAAAAAGTGACATGTTTAACTGTCAATCATGTATTTGATGACAGTGAGCCTTCAAATTCACCACTTACATATAAACAACCAATTCACGTTTACCAACTAATAAATATCAATTATTTATATTAGATAAATATGTCTACTTAGATTTACTCTAATAACAAATTTCAATAATTTTGTTAAAAATTTAATAATATAGCCAATTGAGTCATATATTAATATTATGAGATATAAATTTTGATAATTATTCTATCATATTTAGATTTATTTATTTGTTAGTAACACTTTTTACACTAGTTAATTTCTTTTTTTTATACAGTGCTTATAGGGAGCGAGAGGGAAACTAATATCAATTATTTATATCAAATAAATATTTCTCCCTATAATTACTCTAATAATAAATGTCAATGAATTTTTATATAAAAATTTAATATAAATTATTAATACATCCAGTTAAGTTATATTAATATTATGAAATATAAGTTTTTATAATTATTCTATTATATTTGAATTTATTTGTCAATAATATTTTTTGTACCAGTTAATTCTTATTTTTTTTTGATACAGGGGGAGGGGAGGGGAGGGGAGGGTGTGTTTCAATGCAGGACTTCCTGTCTGGAATGTGAGAAACGTAACTGTCGTAGCACTTGTTTGAATTACAGCACCAGTTAATTATATATATATAAATAAAAATTAATTGAGGTGATTTAATAAAAATAAAATGTTTAATAAAAATTGTTGAACAACAATTACAGTGCAACCGTATCAATGTTCGTTCAATCTCTCAAATAAATAATCCAACTCTAAATAAGGTAAGACTTAAATGATCAAAAAATTCTAATTTAATTATAGACTCCACAAATTAGAATACTATAATTTAAAAAAAAACAATTCATTATTGCACTACAATAACCATATAAAAATTTCTTAAAAAATTATTAAAAATTGAAATTACTATGTGTTTTTTTTAAATAGAACTCTCAATTAATTTCGTATTCGATTTGATAAGTGACCGATCCCTAATTCAAAATATTTGGCTAAAGAAACCACCGTGAATTGAGGATCAAATATGGGTTAATAAAGGAAAAAGTGAATATTATTTAAAAAATTAGTATAACAATCTAAAAAAAAAGATAAAAATAAAAAAAAAAGAATTAAGTGATCTCACCAAAAATCTTATAAAGCTAGAAACCTTATAGATCTAGAAACCTTAGAAAGTCAGAAAAAAGCGAAAAAAACCACATTCCTGTTTTATATATATATATATATATAGATTGCTGCTGTTGTTATTTTTATCATCATCATCATCATCATCATCATCATCATCATCATCATCATCATCGGTAAAGGTTAAAAAACCTGCCGCATCAAATGAGATAACCCTGTCTCAGAAACCACACATCTTTTCTTCAATAAAATTTCTCATTATTTTAGGGGAAAAACCCTAGTAATAAATAAGAAAAATCCTTCAAAAAAAAATTCAAGTGGTGTAAAAATTAAAAACTAAAATACTTTTAAAAAAATTTAAAAACTAAAAACAGCATTAAATTAATAAAGAGAATGATTTTCAAATTTAAGGTCCCAGTCCGAATTGAACTCGGTTTTGACGCAGGCAACGCTAACGCCTATATCGGACAGAAGACTGCTCACCGTAAGAACAACTATGATTCATTTAATGAAACCGAAGCTCACTCAACAGCAAGATAGACGTTACAAATTATTCACAGAAATCAATACTTGAGCGAGTTCTCTTTCCCTACACGACCTCTTCCGATCTTAAAACTCAAAGCCAAAAGTTAAGGCAGAAAATGGAATCGAGTTATTCGTAATAGGCACCCAAATGAATTTCTGTATGAAATAAATAAACAAAAACATTTTGAGTTTCTTGTACCACCAGTATTTGCTCCAAACAATACAAGAGAGTCCCATGTACACAAATATACTGATATGGTATCGCCAAAACTGCAATGAGGATGCCTCGTGACACTCCTCAACTCACGCATTGCCCAGCAAAGAAAAACGCCCCCACCCCACCCAACCCCACCCCCAAAAAGCAAAGACAGAATTGCTTCCCTTGTGCACATCTATGGAACATGCACCAAGGGTATTCACACTTCACTATACCAATTCCGCACTGACGCCTCAACACCATGCAGATGAATTGCTGTCATCCTCTTACCAAAGAATCGACTGATAAATATTTAGTTTAAAAAAAAAAAAAAGGGTAACGGAACACTGCAGCAGCTCCCCCAAAATAGATGTGCCCCTTTACCACCAAATATGCTATGATGAGAGTATTGACTGCAATGCCATCTGCTGCTGAGGCTGCAGGAAGGACCATGTAGAAGCAAGGGTAGAAGTCTGTTGAAGCTGCCTCAAAAGATTAATCATCCGACCAGCTGTTTGCTCCGTAGCAAGATCTTTCCCCGCACAGAGAACCTAATGCATGGAAAATTACCCTTCAATCTTTGAGAGGAAAAAACGAATCTATTCTTTTAGTTTTTCTTCTATAGCCATGAAAGGATTTATTTATTTATTTATTTATTTATTTATTTGTGAAGGAATAAAAGGGATTTCTTTAACATGCAGAAACACAAACAAAACAACCATGCATTAGTCAGGGCATATTTTTTGCAATGAAATGTTCAATAATGCAAACAAGTGCAAGTCAATCACCCAGAGGTTCCATACGATGGCTTGTTCTTTGTGGCTTCAAAAGAATTCATATTTTGAAAAGTAAAATTTTGAAAGAATGTACGGTAAAAACGCAGAGAAGATTATAGAGAAATGTACAATATAAATTTTATAGAGAATATGTGATTGGATGTAAAAGAGAAGGAAGGAAGGAAGGAAGGGGGGGGGCGCTGGCTTCCCCGTATTACATTATTTGAAGTTTTGAACCCTCTTTTAAAGATTTCATATTGCCAATTTATCCCTGATTTTCACCCTAAACATGACTTGAGAATGGGGGTTTTCATTCGGTGCCCTGCTTTTTTCCTAATGGGTTTTTTCTCCCAAGGTTCTTCCCGCAACATAAGAAATAATGCTCTTATGTTTAAGGATTGCGTCCAACATATGTGAGAGAGAGGGGGGGAGGGGTTTTGCCACTCGGAACAAGAAAGAAGAATGGTTAAGAAACGACAGCATCTTTCATTGCCCAAAGATCTGGATGAAAGAACTAACCTCAGCAAATACTGCAACAATTTTAGGAAGATTTTGATTATTTGGACCCAAAAGTTCCCTATCAGATCTGCAAGCAAGAGAGAGATTGGAGGGAATCAGGGAACAGAAAAATTATTAATATACAAGTGTTGAGGTAACACTTCCAAGTAAAATACAGGAGCATACCAAGCTGCAGCACCGTAAAACACATACCTCTCAACCATTGAGCAAAGCTGGTCATGAACAACTTTTGCTTCAATAAGATCACCCTTGATAGGCAAGTAACTTAACCAGGCAGATACAACCTGCTAGAAAATTCAGCATTGCTGACAATTAGGTACCTGCGAAACTACACAACAATTCTGCTGAAAGTATGACTAAAGAATGATGATACTCAACCACCTTTTCCCAAGAAATAATGTCTAAATTTAATGAAAGAAGGTACACTGGAAACACCGCAATGAGATTGAGGCAGACAAAACTAACCATAGAGCCTTCAGCTAGCAAACCCAACTTATTTAAGCCCATCAGGATCCAGAGTACATAAATCTACATCTTTTCAGTCTAGGCCTAGAGAATTCCATATATTTTTTTCTAATTTAGAGGTAAATTAAAAATTACTGTTCCCACTTTGCAGATCATGTGATGGACAATAGAAGCTCTATAGACAGTCTACGACCTCTCTACTAATCTCCATTATGCACAGCTAGTCTTAATAGGGAAGTGTGTTCATGTGCGACGACTGTCATGTTGGACTGCGACACTCAGATACTCCATAACATTAGAACAAGCACATGCCATTTCCTGTGTGTGTCCCTGCAGCTTTGACTAGGTCAACATTCCAACAGCTATGTGAAGAAAATTACTCCCAAATCCCTATCTAATCATGACAAGCAACGTTCCAATCCTAAAATTTTACTGTGGGGAGGCAACCATGCATTATTTCCAAACGAAATGAATGTTAAAATGTCATGTCCGACAGCATGTCAGACATTCTTTAGCTGTACATCCCAGAAGGCAAAGTACAAAATTTTCCTGAATATAAAAGAAAAAACAGAAACAAAAAGCAAATGCTTTCTCCGAACCAGAATTCCAAATCCCTCAGCACTCAAAAATGGATGCCAACAAAGTGTTTCAGCTTTTCTACAATTAAGAGGTGTAACTTTCCGAATTTTAAAGGACAGTCCTATCAATCAAGACCATGATGAGAAGAATAAACTACCTGC
This sequence comes from Nyctanthes arbor-tristis, assembly GCA_963692815.1. Taxonomy (NCBI): domain Eukaryota; kingdom Viridiplantae; phylum Streptophyta; class Magnoliopsida; order Lamiales; family Oleaceae; genus Nyctanthes; species Nyctanthes arbor-tristis. The sequence continues at coordinate 3,543 of CAVNYN010286385.1, read as the reverse complement.
GCGGAATCAATACTGTCACGATGATACTGGTATATTTTTCCCAAAGCAGAAACAGCATTATCATACGCCATCACATTATCAGGCTGTAAAGAATTTGGGTGTCTAATAACCACATTGAGCCTTGAAAGAGCCTCTGAAGCAGGAGCAAAAACTGGGTGAAAAAAGGAACATTAAGTAAAAAATTACACACAGTACATCTATATGCCAGTGTGTTCTACCTCCGATTAGTGGCCTAATTACAGATCCACCAAATTCAGCACATACACCGAGACCATATACCGCAGCCTGTATAAATAATTAACTTGACATTATAGACAAAATGAGCAAAATACGCACATAAAACTGTCATCCGATATTGTTCAAACCTGGCGGACATCTGGATTCTCATCATTGCATGCTTCAAAAAGGAAAGGAAGATGTGTATCGTAATATCTGGTTTAGATACAAAGGCAGTGTTATTAGAATGCCCCAATTTTAACCCAATGCAAGATTAAGCAAAGATAATCTACATACTTCAAAGCAGCCTCACGACACTGCTCAGCCACATCATCAAAGATGCAAATCGCAACCCTTCTCTCTTCAGCAGTTTTGTCTTTGCCCTATAAGAAAAGCAACTTGATATTACATGGTAATTGATGTATAAGATCTCCTCTAAAATGTTCAGCATTCAAAGGCAATTCCTATACTGAATAATAAGAAGAAAGACAGCCCAAAAAAGAATGAGAGTAGCAGGGACTACTCAAAAATAAGACTCACCCACATAGGCATCAGATACGATGACAGTTCATCAAAGAACGGCAGAAAAGAGGCTTTGAATGTCTTGATCAAAGTTCCCAAAACCTCTCCAACCTGAACCAAATTCAAAGGCAAAACATACACTCAAATCTTTCATCTTTCCTTTTAAATGGATTGCGACTAAAAGATTAAAGGCGGGAAGTAATCAAACTTAGGGTCGGGAGTAAATCTAACTTGATTGAATAGTTCTTCTTCTTGCTCATTTTCCTCCTTAAGAAATTCTCCCTCTTCTGCATCAAAATCTTCAGCTTTGACTCTCTCAGCTCTCTCTGTTTTTCTGCTAAAGCTGGCTGTAATTACCTGTTTTATCTCATCCGCAATACTTCGAACCTGGCTTTCATCTAGAAGTGGTCCAGATATCTAAAAGCAAATTCCAAATGCAGTAAGTTCATGCCAATAGAAGATAGTATATAAAAGATTAGGGCATAAAAATAAATAAATTTAATACGAGATTAAAGACTAAGCAGGAAAAGGTGTGACACAATGCATACAGTTTGGTAAATCTTCTCAGATAGACAGACTTCTAAACAAATGAGCATGCACCCATTGCTGATCACAAGCTTAACGTGCACGACATTGAAGTCTCAATCAAAGACAGATCTTATATAATCTAAGCACGTAAGTGCACCAACTTATGTTAGCTCCAAGTGTATTCGGCGAAAATAAGCCAGCTGGGACAGAGATCTAGACTGTTAAGCTTGGATTATATCACTGATGATCTTTAAGATGCTCAAGATCAATTCTTGTACCTATAGGGTAGATAACCTCCCTAAACGGCATGTTAAGCCGTAGAATACATACTCAAAAACTGAAAATTTATTAGGTACCTTTATTCTAGAAGCAGAAACAAATTTCATGAGAAGACACAAGAAAAAGCTCACCTTCAAGTTTTATAGCAAACATTACTGGCAAAAGCATCTAAATGACTAACTTAGCAGTGAGCAAAACAGCATATGCAACATTTAACACAAGTGGCAATTCAATATGTATGGCCATATGCGTGCACTTCAATACCACTTTTTTTCACTAGAATTTGATAAAGAGAATCTCACCTGCAGGCACTCATTTAATGCATCCAACATATTAGAAGATATTTCAGTATCAGGATCTCTGCAACGCACATGCATTCATTTGATGAAAATGAGAAGGAATATTGAAAATTCAAGTGTGAAGCTGAAGAATCAAAGCTTATGTTGTCACTGCTCAAACAGGAAGCACCATGGTCATCTAAGTACATGGTTCCACAAACGAGTAATTCACTTGAAGTAAATACTACCTTGTGCAGGGATTCCACCAAAGCAGGTATTATATAGTCAGACAACTGCTTAACATATGTCTCATTACGGCCCATAGCCATCCCTTTCTCTACAGCTAATTTTCCAGAACGCAATAGCTCTGGCATAGCTACGAACTCAAAAGCACATTTTTGTATAAGCAACTACAATCAATTACTTTTAGGAAAATACGAAAAATCATCCAGAGCCAATTGAGTTTTACCTGAAACTGCAGCCTTCCTCACTTCTTCGTGGAAATAAAATTTCAAAAGCAGAACCAAAATCGGGGCCACCTGCACACGGTAACAGTTTGCATAAACCATATACGGCAAAAGAGCATCATGTATGTAAAACAACTAATACATCAGTATATACCTGATCAATCCAAGGATAGAAACCTTCTTTCAACTCATCAGCATAGCAGCATAGCATGTTGCAAGCAGTGGCCTTCTCCTCTAAGACACTGGTTTTGATCCCTATTCTTTTATCGCCTAGGGTGATGGTCTCTATGCTGCATGTCATAAAATTCTTGGACTGAAAACATATACCACTAGAAAACATGAAATACAGTTGGGACCGATGGATGGTTGAAATGCCCAACTCATACTAGGCGTTAGGTAAATCTATAGGTTCAATACCTGCTAGGTACAAGCAAATAATCCTGTACGGTCTAATCATACAAAACCATTGTATTGGAAAGCACCAAGCAATAATGAAGGAAGAAAAACCGCAAAATTTTCTGTGTTGAAGTTTGGTTACTTGGGGCTCTAGATTACATGGACTGATTGCGTAGATCTTAGAGATCGGAAGAACAAATGGGTAAAGTAATTACTACTATCAGCCACTACCAAGCACAAAGATACAATAGCAAGAACAATATGGGAAAGAAATACGGATGCCCAATATGATATAGCATACTATTTAAAAAAAGTGAAAAAGAACAACTATTTACATGCATGAACACACACTCTTACAAGCACTGGGCACCATCTATCACTCATTTTCTATCTATTTATGATTAAACCAATTATAATCACTTCCCACAAATCCTTTCAAGAAAATTTCTCACCAACTAGTTAAGCAAGTTTCACAAGATAGTATCCATGAAAACAAAGGGGTGCATTTTAAAATTAAAACGAACATCAAATCATCCCGAAAAGGCTCCCATAAAGACTACATATATCTAGTAGTAATGTAAGTCTCATACAATAAATGAAACCACATGACCAAGGCATCTTAAGACTCCGAACTTTCTTCAGTCTAGAAACAAAACAAACATGTCTGGCAGATATTAACAAGAGCAGACATCCTAGGGAAAAGGATACCTTTCATCATCTGATTCATCAATTTCATTGTCTGAATCAGTAGATGTTATGATCACATCAGGTTTTAGCTGAGCAGACTGAAGCAAAGGAGGCATGACAACACTCATGTAAGGAAGAAAATCCTGTCCCAAGCACTTGCAAAGTCTAGC